>JAECUM010042548.1:0-34954 GCA_016617855.1 Megalonaias nervosa
GATATATACTGGCCTATGATGTGCTGAAAAATTGTGTTAAACCCCACAAAGCTAAACCAATGATATATCTTGGCTCAAAATTTCCATTCATCTGTTTTTATTTATGAGTGGTGGTTTGAGGAAGGACAATTTATTATTTCAAGATGCTCATCAGAATGGACGATTGTCATTTTAAGCAGATTCTGTACCATTTGCAGCATAGGATGAGTAAAATTGATGCAGGACAAGTAGAAGTTTATAGTCACCATCCCTGCAGGACAAGTAGTCAGGTGAAAATTTGCCAAGTCCTATATTTGAAGCAAATATAATTATGTAAAACAGATATGACTTTTTACTTGAACAGTGTCAGACATTTCAGGATATGGTGGAGAAGATAATGGAACATTTATTAGTGTAGTAATTACGAACTCAGAATAAGTTAGGTTAAACATGTACATGTTTTATTACTTCATTGAAACCTCTTACAAGTTAAGACCTCACTTAATCAAAATCCACTTTACACTGAATGTTGCTTCTGGTACTGAATTTTTCCTTTATTAATTTGATCAAACTTAAACTCCTTCAATCAAAACTGTAAGAAAGTTTCGGTCCCAATTGTAAATTTTACACTAAATTGAAGATAACTGAAACTTAATGAGATCAGCCATTGGTCTTTAAACTACCTAAAGCCAGGCAGAATAAATAAAAGCCAACGGAAAATATCGTAACTACATACTTCATTGACCCAATCTGCCATCAAAGAATGCACAGGCAGATGTGGGTCTATGCTGGGTTTTGTTAGAACACACTATGTGATGACAGATTTGGGTCACTGTTGTATGCAGTTGGACCCAACTTAAAAGCATGTACATATGGTACATGTGCATTGAAATTCTAATTATCACAGATATAAATTTTAATGACTGACAGGCTATTGATATATTAGCAAAACAAATATTTACATATATGTAAGAGGTCACACATGTTCACATCTCGTTATTAGGTGAAAATAGGGAACTTTGTTAAACTGAAAACCGTTAAAATAGATACACACTACCAATGACAGGGAACATAAGAGTTTTTGTGTTCCTTGCTTCAAGCAGTTAGTTGCATTGGCTAGAAATTTTGTTTATGATGATACTTTCTTACTTCAGGACTCTTACAGACAAGTAATGAAAATGAGAGCCAAGGACCTGAGGAAGAGACTGATGGTAAAGTTTAAGGGAGAGGAGGGACTGGACTATGGGGGCGTGGCCAGGTGAGAATTATAGAAATCATTAGTAAAGAAAGTTTGGACTGGGAGTAGGGGTGGGTGTAGAATTAGTATGCAAAATGAGGTCTTCCACATGATACTTCTGTATGGTGGTTTGGCTGAATGTTATTGTGTACAAAAGGCCCAACATTGATATAGTAAAGCCTTGAAAAAATGCGGAGGATATTTATTAAAAGAAGAAATGATTAATTCTGGACTATGCAAGAGATATAGGGTGGGTGGCTGAGGAGAACAAAAAAGGTTAACACGTGTACTCTAGGACCGAGTTTTTTGAAATTTATATTAAGTCCATTGTGAGATTTTAATTTTTAGATTAAAATACAAAAATGGTTGTTTTATTTTGAAGTATTTTTGCAAAAGTTATTTATTTATAGTACACTTTTTTTTACTATTTTGTCTTACCTTATTGAAGTAAAGTTAAGAGGTCAGTGCATATATGGATGTGTAATTCCTCCTCTAAAATCCTTAGTGTCCATAGCTGATAGTTATTTGTAAATACTCCTCTGATTGTGAAAGCACCTCTTACTTGCACATAGCTGTATGTAATTCCCGTGTCTAAATATCTAGTTCAAGGTCTGGATTATTTTGGGTCATGAAATTATGTAAAAAGGTAGATATTTTTGGATATTTTTGGCATGTAACGGTATTTCTGCATACTGATGTGTATTATGCCAAGTTGTTCAGAACTCAGGACACAGGTGCTTTCCATGAAAAAGGCCAGGATGTTCCATAAATAAGACTATTCATTGCTCATTCAGTTATGCAGCAGCATCTGCCAGGATGTGGAATGCCTGTTATACTGCAGCTGTAAAATTAGTAAAATTGGTAAAAGCTGGAAATAGTACATTAAGTTTTATTTTTATGCTAGACCATGAATTTGTGGATTTTCCATTATAAATAATTTTGACAATTCACTGGAGTGAATTTTCACTTTTATTTTTTCCACTCAGAAACTTACTTTCAGCAGACATCGATAACATTATGAACAAAGAATTTCATCTGCTATGTTGTTATTAACTTGGTGCAGTGATAGCATGTTAAGCTTTCAAGAACCATGTTCAAATCTCACTAGGAACTTAATCCTTTTTCTTTTTTTCCCCAAGTATGTGATTTCTGAACTTGAATTAGGAAAGAGAATTATGATACCACTCATATTTTCTGTGTGAATATGCACAAAACACAGCAGAACATGAACAAACAGTACATGGGTGACATTACTGTGTGAGATACTATAAGAAATCTGCTACTTCAGTCTATGATACACTTTAGCTAGCCCACACCTACAAGCATAAAATGAAAATAAAAATTTGCTTGTTCTGAGTGAATAATGGATATATTTAATCTTATGGTGAAAAACTCTAGTACTGGATCTTTCACTCAGTGAAATATTTCTGCTGTTTACTCTATACAGTTAACCTTTACATATTCTTTAGTTTTAAACTTGTTATATACTTTGAATTCACTATTTGTGTTGAGGTTCAAGGATCTCATCATTACTGCAAATCATAAATTGAAAGATGTGATCATCATTAATTTTGTGGAAACAATATGACCTCTTTTGCCAGGCCACATTAAATGAGATATCTGTCACAAAAGCATGAAATAAATGAATTACATTGTCCTTAAGTTGCTGCTAAGAATATTCATATTTTTAGACGTTAACTTGAAGGAGTACCATGATGCCAGTATTGAACTGATCTGCTATTATACTGTAATACATACATATTGTTAAGATTTATGACCAGATTTTGTTTTTGTGTTGTGAAGTGCACTATAGTTGCAGACTTTTTAAAGCAGTTTGTCTTTGTTATGTTTCAGAGAATGGCTGTACCTATTGTCTCATGAAATGTTGAATCCCTACTATGGCCTTTTCCAGTATGCCAGGGATGATATCTACACACTTCAGATCAACCCTGACTCGGGAGTCAATCCTGTAAGTCTTGAGGAAAACCTTGACATACTAGTGTCTCACAAATCAAAATGAGACACTTCAGATGATGTAGAATGGTAGCCATTAAACTGTTTACATTAGTATCTCTTTGAATGAAACATTAGTGTCGATCTTCTGACAGCAGTGAGGGCAATTGTTGTTATCAAAGTTACTGTTGTTATCAAAGTTAACATTATGTTTCAAAGTTTTTAAAGTCTTGTATCTTATATATCATTTGCTACATTCACCTATAACTGAGATAATGGTACAGTGTGCATGAAGTTTACACTTTGACATGTTTGAGTTTTCTCTCTTGTCAGTATAAGAAATATACATAGTCATCATTTACTTTGGGATATAGGTACAGGATGCCTAAAGTTCATACAGTAATATGCTAGAATTTCCTCTCTTGCCTGCATAAGAAGAAATCTACATGATTATCTTGAAATACGGAATAATGGGATGGTATCCTTGAAGTTTATACAGTGGTATGCTAGAATTTCCTGTCTTGCCTGCATAAGAAGAAATCTACATGATTATCTTGAAATACGGAATAATGGGACGGTATGCTTGAAGTTTATAGAGTGGTATGCTAGAATTTCCTCTCTTGCCTGCATAAGAAGAAATCTACATTATCATCAGGCAGTTCAAATTGAAGACCTCATTTTCTTTAGAATCCATGTCAAACTTAGGTCAGAAGCAGATATGTAAATGTCAGACAGTTCTAACTGGTCGTTGTTGGAAAAAATTGTTACAAAGTCTAAATAACTTGAGAGGCTTGGGTTTGATCAGGAACTAATTTTTTTATACAGTTGTAAACAATTTTTTTAATTGCATGGGCTTATTTTGTCATGGCATTTGGAGACATGTACAGGGTGATGGATTAGAACTTCTGAGCACTACATGTATAGATTGCAGGGTTACAGTCATCACAAGACCATGAAATATCAAATGGTAGATTTTTAAGTTAGATAAAGTGGCCTTGACATAGGAGCAGAAAACATGGGTTGTTGTGACACCACTTTGTGCGGAACTTTTATTCAGATTTCTCTGTGGCCTTCTCATTACCTTTTGAAGTAGTGGGCTTAAATTGGAAAGTGCATAGCTGGGTATATACAACATTATAAAAAAAATGTTACATAGTATATGGCTACAGTTTTACATTTTATAAAGTAGAGTTTTTAAGGCCAACAGGCTGCATTTATTGAGAACACTGCATCAGATAGCCTTCAGGAATTTTCAGTTGTTTGAGTTTTCAATTGTTAGACATCAAATTTTCAATTTTCTGGTCCATCTGTCACAAAACATGACTCAGCATTTTGAACAATAGATGTTACTTGAGATTTAGAAATGTACAATTGCAATCTTTTGATTGCATCTGAATATTTTTTAGTGTACATTTGGAGTTGAGTCATGTTTATTTGACAGGAATTGGATGATGGTAATTTTTTATTTTAGTGCAATAACCTGAAATGACATGAATGACATAAAAATAGGTTTGCAGATCATTTACACTTGTTGAAGACTGTTGCTGCTGAATAGTTTGACGAGATATTCAGGTCACAAAAAGATGAGAAAGTTATGAAATTATATTTCAGGAGCACTTGTCATATTTCCATTTTGTGGGGAGGATCATAGGTATAGCCATATTCCATGGCCACTACCTGGATGGCGGTTTTACCATGCCATTCTACAAACAGATACTTGGCAAGCCAGTGACACTGGATGACCTAGAGACTGTGGACCCAGAACTCCACCGCAGTCTGAACTGGATGCTGTAAGTTTTTACACATATTATTGAATAAAGGAAGTTTTCAGTTCCAAAGTATAGGAAGATCACCAAGCATATTAAAATCTGATCTCCACTGTACTGAGTGAAGATCTGACAGCAGCCGCTTACGGATCATGTTCTGGTGACCTTTGAGTTAGCCAATGGAAATGCAGCTTTCAGAAATTTGAAAGTGATTCAAATTGTTCAGCACACACTGATGCACTTCAGCTATACTAATCATTCTTCAAGATGCAAAGATATAAGACTTCATCTGATTGGCTGATAAAATTAGCGATTATGGTAATAACATAGGTCACCAGAACATGACCAGCAAGCGGTCACTGTCAGATCTTCAAGTAGGACATTGGAGATCTGATTTTAATCAGATTGGGAAGATCACACTATAATGTGCTGTTATAACAAAATTTGGATATAAAATGGTCATGGTGTGGCTTCTGAAATATTCATGTTCACCAATTTCTTCTGACTGATACCTGAATTAGGACCAAGTTTTATTGCCACAGTAAACAAGTATTATTTGTTAATCTGTTGAAATAGATTATTGAAGACATAAGATTATCTTTCTTTAGTTGATTATATGTGTTAAAAGCTTCTAGTTGTTAATATTAATTACCAGTTTGCCAGTGGAACATAGCTGGACTTGCATTTGCTTGTAAGCTTGTCATGTTTTTGAATTGTGGATGTTCATTGCAAATCTACCAATATGATCTCACTGGACTTTGTTGCTAGCTTGGCACCAGTTCTTAAAACCAGCTGACAATTGCTAATTGATGTTACATTAAACCACCAACAACAAAGCTAACAGTTCTTTGTGTTTGCTTGTGTGCATTGTATACAGTTGTTTTTCACTCCAGGGCAAACAGTGGACCACCAGAGTCTGCTCAATCAACCAGCATACTCAACTATGCACCATACAATACTGCTGTTGAAAAACCTTATCACTTACATTAATGAATTAATTAATTTACCAGCCTAATTAAGTGCAAATGGTCTAAATTAACCTCATTTGAATGGTTGTTGCAACTAACAAGTGCTGCTTTATTTACCAAAAACATTTTTTTTTTAATGTACATACATGTCAGAAGTTAAAAAAATTATTGTTCACTGTTGTTAGACATCCATCAGAAGCAGTTTTGGTAAATGCTACTTACAGGTAACGCCCCCCCCCCCCCAATCTTGCCTCCTAAAGTACTTGACAAATGTAAATTTATCTCCCCATTATGTGTTTCATTTATGTTTTAAAGTCTTTACATGGCTATACCAATATGCTTAAATTCTGACTTGTTCCTTTAATCTCACAAAAATGGAGTTTAAGCTCAGATGTCATCTTTGGATCACTCTGTTATAATTAGACTAATTGTCAAAGTGATGTTTGGCTAAGTTACAGATATTTATTTTCTTTCATTCTTGCAATGGATATGACAGTTTCAACTTACATATACTGTCATTAGATGCTGAATTGGGAACAGAACAATTTAAGTTGTGGGGATAGAGGGGTTTGCTGCTGTAGTCAAAGATACTAGTTCATGCATATTTTGTTACACATGAGTGTGAGTATTTATACATGTTGGTGGAAGGATGGATACATTTATATACACACAGACATAGGTCATCACAGGCAAGTTCACTGATGAGTTGTCAAAGCGAAGAAACAACATTTGAGTGCCACATATCCTAAATTTACTCCAAAAGGTCCCTTCTGAAAGTTATCTGTGAGCAAAAAGAAACCAGTTATTAAAAGGATATTTGTTTACAAAGGTTCACCTTGAACAGGCCTGCTCTTCTAATGGAGATCTAGTTTGGAAGTTACTTTGTAACCTAATGTATTCTGTTTAAATATTTCAGGGAGAATGACATAGAGGGTGTATTAGACCAAACATTTTGTGTCCAACATGAGGCCTTTGGCCAGCTTCAGAACCATGAGTTAAAGCCAGGAGGGGAAAACACCAAAGTCACGGAGGAAAATAAAAAGGAATATGTCAAGTAAGAGCTAGCCTCCTTTTTAGTGGAATACTTGCATAGCAGATGTTCTTTAACTGATGTATGGACTCAAATTCTTTTATACACCTTCAATACCTTGGACCATATTTGAGCTACACCCATTAAAAAGATCTGTTTGGATGCATCTTAACAAGAAGAGCTCAGCTGTACCAAAATATGTTTCTGTGACCTAATTTTAGTGCTTAATTTAAAAAAAATAATTTTAAGCCATATATACATGACTTCTTCAATATCTTTGACCCTATTTCACCTACACTCTTGAAAATTGGTATCTGGTTACAGCTTGATAAAAGTAACTCAGCCATTCAAAAACCATGTCATTGTGCCTAATCTTCATGTACAAGTGGCAATAGTTTCAACTTTTTTTATATCTTAGATCCTATGTTACCAACACTTATGAAATTGGTTATGTGGTTGCATCTCAACAAGAATAGCTAAATCATGCCAAGTTACCATGACCTAATTTTTATATTTGAATGACTTTTGTATTTTCAGCCATTCCTCTGTTACGTCTTCAATATCTTGGATCCTAGTTCACCTACTCAAAAAATTTGTTATGTGGATGCATCTCAGCAAGAGTACTTAACCATACTAAAACTAGGTCACTGTGTCCAGATTTTTATGTTTGAGTGACTTCTTAATTTTTCAGTCGCTTGTAGCACCATCAATATTCAAGACCCAATTTCACCTATAGAGGTGAAAATTGGTATGGGAATTTCAACAAGAGTAACTCAATTATACCAAAACTAGGTCATATGACTACATTTTCATGCATGAGCAATTTGTACATGTTCATACTTTTGTTTATTATGCCCTCAATATCTTGAACCCAAATTTTACCTACATGCATGAAAATTGTTGACATTTGCAGGAAGAGCTTTGGGGTTTGAGTCATTTTGTATTTTAAGATTTTCATTTACACACTGAGTATCTTCAATTCTGTTTTATCTACACTCACAAAACTTGGTATGTGGATGTATCTCAATAAGAGTTGCTCATCCAGACCAAAACTTGTTACAGTGAGCTGATTTTCATACATGCATGACATGTATTTTCAGCTGTTTGTTACCCCTTATATTTATTGGACCCCGTTTTATGTACACACAATGAAAATATTTATTTGGATAGATCTCGACGGGAGTAACTGAAACATAGCGGGGTCAGTGTGACCTAAATTTCATGCTATAGTGATGTTTATATTTTCAGTCAGTTGTTTGTTACATCCACTTTATCATGAAATCTGTTACATTCCCTCTATTCAGATTTTGTTTTTGTCCCATACTGATTGAACTTTATTTGTTGATGCTTATTAACGAACTGTATAACATAGTAATGTTTCCTTCCATCACATGGTGTCTTGGTTGTTCACTTAGAATATTGGCAGGAATTTCAAATGTGCTCAAGTTCATGAAGGATTTGTGTTTATAAATAAAAAGTTGGTTTTTTTTTTTTTTTCCTTTCAGCATTTTTTAAATGATTTTTCTTTTTTCCATCCAGATTATATGTACAATGGAGGTTTATGAGGGGCATTGAAGCACAGTTTTTAGCTCTACAGAAAGGTTTCAATGAAATCATTCCACAACATTTACTACGACCATTTGACGAGAGAGAGCTAGAGGTAGGTTATTTAGGTTATGTTCCCTGTAACATACTTTTCATTAAGAATTTGTTTCTTTTGATATTAACTTTGGATTTATTTCTTTAGTGTTGACATTAGAGAATGAATGAAATAACTTTATGCATTGGTGCAGCATATTCATTCATACATAAGTCACAAAGATGTCAGTGGCTTTGTTTTGCTCAAGATGCACTCAAAAGCAAACTTCTTTTTGTTTTGAACTTTATTTATCGTGCTAAAAATGTATAACTTGTACACTTGACATCTTAGATTTTTTGAATGAGCTAATCTTTGAGTTGGGGAATAGGGGAAACCTGAAGAAACCACCTACCTTTGGTGGCAGACACATAGTTTTGTATATGCTGAAACTTTGGAGCACAATACATTGGCACTATTCATTTTTATTGAAGTAGCTTGTGGTGAAAACAAAAATAATACAGCCCCAATTAGTTAGCTGATGTGTATTTATCACATTGCTTATTAAACCATAACTTTTTGGATGCTATGTACCTCTTATTGATTGCCCATTATACAGGTTAGTTTTTCTCAGGGTTATGTAAATCTGTCTTAACCTAGGGGTGGATTAATTCACACACTTCCTACATAATATGATTTATTTGATGTCATTGGTGCATGTCTTGTAATGCACGCTGTATACAGAATTTTCATATTTTGCAATCTTTGCTGAAAAATCATTTATGTGGTGGGTAAGAAAAAGAATCTTCCTTGATCATGTGGACAGCATAGAGATATTTTAACCCACAGGAAGTAAGATTTATACAGAAGGCTGAATGAGTTGTCCCTGACAAAATCTTGCCCCTCAAGCTATATTTGTCAATACTGCCCACATAGATGGGCAAGATTGTGTTAATCCGTTCTGATATGGTTGTTAAAAATTTCTTGCAGCTAATGATAGGAGGACTGGGTAAAATAGACATTGATGACTGGAAACTTCACACCCGTTTAAAACATTGCACACCTGACAGTAACACAGTCAAGTGGTTCTGGAGGTCAGTGGAAGGCTTTGATGATGAAGCACGGGCCAGACTTCTCCAGTTTGTCACGGGGAGCTCTCGAGTACCCCTTCAGGGATTCAAAGCTCTCCAAGGTAATCTATACATTAGATATGTAAAATTGAGTGTACAGATTGAAAAAGTAGAGAGTATTTATTACATTTGGTACTTAGGGGTTGTTTAAGAAGAATTAAAGGTGCAGGAAAAAAATCAAATGCTGTGCTTAGTTTAGACCCCAAAAAACTGTAAAAGCAGCATGTTTGTTGGTTGAACAAGCTTTGTGTTTTAGCGAAAATTGCATGTGCATAGCAAGTATTGCTTGTACTTATGGATGGTACATTAGGGATATAAAATTTGACTGAACACAATGAAAGGGTAGAAAACATGTATCCCAGTCAGCACAGAAAAAGCAGATTTGAAAGATCATTGTTTTGGGAGACCGCCTGTCTTGAAACACCAGACCCCAAGATTAAAAAGATTTCACATTTTTTTTACTTGGCTCGAGATTCTGATGTCTGATTGGCTAGCATGTCAAACAACTGACCAATCAGACAGTTCTCACACTATGTTATGATGTCAGATTGGTTCTCAACTCAGCATTCTGATATCTGAAAGGCTAACAAGTTAAACCACTAACAGAATCTCAGGTTGAGTTTGAGTTTTGAATTGTTTATAATCTTGATGATCTCTTTTGAGTGACCATCTGATTTGAGTATGCATTTTGAAGTGGGAGGGGCAGCACAAATGTGGTGCTCTCATAAGACAGGTTTGAAAGTATTTGGCTGGTTTTAGAGCTAAGGACATAAAATTAACCTCAGATAAAAGTTTCAACAATATAAACAATTTGCAAAATCATCATGTATGTTGGAGTAACAATGATATGTGTGTTTCCTTTAGATGTGTATGTAATGAAATAAAGTAACAAGTATGGAGAAGTTTCAGGTGTTAAGTTTGAGTAATACTTGTGTAGTATAGAGAGGTTTCATATGGATGGATGAATGGATCATTGCACTTATTGATAGTATTGCAAACTGGCTGTTGAATGCCTTATTTTAGGTTCCACAGGGGCAGCAGGACCACGCCTGTTCACAATTCATCAGATAGATGTCAGCACTGATAACTTGCCAAAAGCTCATACATGGTAAATATATGAAAAATATATATTATAGCAAAATAGAACCCACCATTTCCATATACTTTACATTGATATACATTTTCTTTTATCCTTGACATTAAAATATCATTGCTATAACCACTATTCTTTTGATGTCCTTTTTGTTAGGCTTGTATTATCAGATATTGAGAACCGCTCCGGTGGCCTAGTGGTTAGAGCGTCCGCCTCGGATGTGGGAGGTCGCGGGTTCGCACCCCGGCCGAGTCATACCAAAGACTTAAAAAAATGGTACTAACAGCTGCCTCGCTTGACGCTCAGCATCAGGAGGTTAGTGTTAGGACTGGTCGGCCTGGTGTCAGAATAATGTGACAGGGTGGGACATCATGCTACATGTCTGCGGCATGATGCCCCAGTGCTAGACATCCCTATAAACTGTCACACTGCAGACATTGTAGCGATATGACTGAAAAATTGTTAAAACTATGTTAAAAATCTAAATCACACACACACACTCAGATATTGAGAAATAAATGTCTTTGTTGATGTTGACAGCTAAGATAGCTAAATTTCTTAAAGTAATGTAAATCATAGCATTGATTGTAGATACATCTTATGCAAAACCGTTGTGAAAAATTGCTTATGTTGAGAAAATTGATGGGGATTTTAAAAGTGCCCATTGTTTAGGTCACAGTACAAAATATAGGAGAGCTTCTTACATATTTTATATCCAGTACCATAGAGTAGTGCCATTAACAATACCATTCAGTTAAATTCTGATATTTTTCATCAATGGCATATTTCTCTAAACTTCTTCCTATGGTTCTTAACCATCATAAAAGTAGAGGAGTCACAGCGAGCTTTGAGGTTGAGACACAGAGGTCACTTGACACCATCAGTCTTTTATCATCATAACTTGAGTCTGTCTTATATGGGTTTTCTTTTTTGGCTCTACTGGCCATTGACCAGAAGAGCTTCTGTGATGGTCTGTTTTGTGTCATCAGTCCATTAGCACAAGTTTATTGGCATTCTCAACCTACTTGAGGATTGCCTTGAAACTTGACACGCACACGTTCATCCCAGGCTTACTGAGTCATAAATGATAATGGTGCTGCTTGGACATCCGATACGGCCACTACATCAGCCATCTTTAAAATCTTATCTCTACTCCTTAATGGATGGTCATATTAACATGAGCTTTTCACTAAAAGACTTCTTATGATGTATAGTTTGTCCTGAATGAAAATGGTGCCATTCTGACATCCAAGATCTTGTTATTGCTACCCCTCCTGAATGGATGATCATATCAACACAGTGCTTTCACTAAAAGACACGATGATGTCTAGATGGTCACAAATAAAAATGGTGCAGATCTTACCTCCAGTATGGACAACATATTGGCCATCTTGAAAAGCTTTTTATCTCTACTCCTAATCAACATAGGGGTTTTACTGAAAGACTTACGATGTCTGGATGGTACTAAATAAAAATGGTGAAAATCTGGTCACCATGCCATCCATCTAGAAAATTTTGTTACCACTACTACTCCTGAATCAATGGTCTTGTCAGCATCAGGTTTTCACAAGAAGACATTTTATGTCTAGCAGGTCATAAATAAAAAGGATGCCAACCTGACATCCAATATGGCTGCCATGGCAGCCATCTTAGAAATCTTGTTATCTCGGCTCTGTTTGAATGGAAAGTTGTATTGATGTTGGGTTTTGAGAGAAGACTTCTGATGATGCCAAGTTAGTCATAAAATAGTGCTGATGTTACTTCCACTATGGCCACTATGGCAGCCATCTTGAAAATCTTGTTATTGCTACTCCTGAATGGATGGTCATTCCTTCTAAAATAGTGTTGTCTCTACTCCTATATAAATGTATGGCTATTTCAGCAAGAGGTTTTCAGCAATAGATTTCTCATGGTCCTAAATGAGAATGGTGCTTGTCATACATCAGTTATGGCTGGTATGATGATTGTACAGTATTAAATATCTTCTTGTCACTACTTCCGAATGGATGATCATTATGATGACATTGGGCTTTTACCAAAAGACTTCTGATGCTGTCAATGATGTCCTAATGAAATTGGTGCCAAACTGACATCCAGTGTGTGTACCATAGCAACAGATTTGAAAATCTTGTTATTGCTGAAGAATATCAGATGGCTTCAGCACTAAACAGTTAAAAGGAAGAAATGGTCTTATCTTGAAATCCTGGAAATTCATTTCTCCCAGTAGAGAATGGGGCCTTTTAAGGGACTCTTCTTCAGTATTTAGGTTGGTAACAATATTCTTAACTTTGTTACATTTCCAAGATTCATTGACCTTCTGAGGTCACATAGACATATTGCAGAATTATAATATTATGCAGCTGTATGCAGTTTTTAAGGGATACAAAGATAATTGATGTCAGACAAAATTTGTTCTGCAAGAAAATGAATCAGCACCTCACTCAATGAAGTTAGCAGAGTAATTATTTACATCCGTCAAGAACTCTGTTTTCACAAGATAGGAATAGTTTTAAGCAGATTTAGACTGCAGCTTTATATTGATGAGACATCGAAAAAATGTCATTTTCAGCCTTTTATGTAATCATTTTGAGGAATTATGACCCTCAATTGACCCTACTCCCAAACTTCATTTTTGTAGCTAAGGATTGTTAGATTTAAACCAAATTTAGTTTACAGGTCTGTAATGATGAGACTTCATTAAGTTGATTTACAGCATTCCATAACATCATTTTCAAGAGTTAGCCTCTCGATTACTTCTTTTGACTTTTGTTTTCACATATTGGTTGGGCTTCAAACAAATAAGAGACTGAATGAATTGATTTCTGACATTTCATCATATCACTTACAAGAGTCTTGTCCCCCATTCACCTGCCATAATGACTTTGGTTTCTACAGCATAACATTAACAATATTTGTTGGATTGCTACCAAACTTGATGTTTGGCTTTATACCTTTATACCTTGATTGAGTTTGATTTCTAGTTTTCCGTGACATCATTTACTGGAGTTAATCCCCCTTAACTGTCCATCCTCCAGACATTGTTTTTCACAGGACAACTTTATCAAGTATTGATGGAGTTCAGCCCTGTTTGGTATTTGGCTTTTGTGAGACCTTCAGTAGCCAGGTTCTTTTATTTAAAGCCCTGCCAAGTAAATTGTAGGTAGTGGGTCGCTTTGTGATGTGTCCAGTGCTAATTACCATTGTTTCTTTGATAAGCATTATTTTGACAGACTTTTATGTTAGTGCCATTACACAAAATTAAATATGCCATTAAACATGATTTCTGTAAAACTGCATCCCAAAGGAAGTTGGATACAGTGGAAAAAATAATTGTTGTATTCAGTTGTAATGGAGGATGTATTTTGTGGAAAGAATTAGATTTTAGTTTAGTTTCCATAAAGATGAACCATTACCATTAGGGTCTTATCTGCTAGGCATAGATATTAATGCTCAGAAACACTCAAATAGAGCTGACACTGGCAAGGTTAAGTGACAGAAATTGCATTACATTTTACTTATCAAATATAATTTTCCTTTCATGAATTATTATACAGTTATATTGCTACAATAAAGGGAATGAGATATCTTTGATTTCACACCATATTTTGTAAGTTGTTGATTTTTGTGAATTTTGAGTTGGTACAAACTATGAATTTAAAAACCCAACAAACAAGGATGTTTTTATTGAAACAGTAGTGAACAAAATGCCCCATTTTTACAAAACCATGAAACTCATAAAAATAAATTAATTCAGTTTTCTGTATTTATTTATTTTTAGTTTCAACAGAATAGATATTCCACCCTATGAGACTTATGAAAAGCTTCTAGCCAAGTTGACACAAGCTGTGGAAGAGACTTGTGGCTTTGCAGTGGAATGAGGAGTGCAGTACGATATCAAGGTTGAATGAAGTTGAAGAAGAGAGTTCCACTATCTGGAATTCACATCTGATTCTCGGCTGGGAAAGAAGTTTCTTCAAGAGGGAATTTCAACTTTTTATACAAATAGCCACACTTAAGGCTTCAATTCTTGAGACAGTTACTACATCAGGCAGCTTTTGCATGCACAACTAATGTGGAAGTCTTAAGCATCATGCACACTGATCATGTAAAACAGTCAAAGGAAGTTACGGTCAATGAGTGCACTTACTAGATGCCGTTTTTAAATCGAGCAGTTTTGACCTCACCCAACACACAGTATTATTTCTATAGCATATAAATGTTTTGTTGGGTAATTATGAACTCCAGATAAACTTGTTATGTGTAGACAGGTGCTGTCTCACAGGTATTATCAATGAATTGACTAATAGTCTTCTTTAACCTAGAGTCATGTGACAAGCTTGTATAGCCAAAGAAAATCCATGAATAATTCAAGATTTCTGTTTTTGTAAAGAGCCTTTCCTCATCTGTGAGTCAGGGACATGCACTTTCCATCCACATCAGATGTTCTGTATGCATTCCAGTTCTTAGTTGACAAATCTACTAGTCTTACACATACATGTACAAGTATTTAAAACAGCATGTATCTTTTCAGAACAAGATGTTAATATCTGAAACAGGCACAGAAATATGTAATTTTTGTTTTTCTTACGAGTGTTATTAGAAAATGTTGATCTTTTGATATGATTTATGAAGAAAAAAAAATGATACAAGTTTGTTAGCAAGCGTTGTGTGACACTTTTTGTCAGTTACATTTACTCCGAGTACATTGTCACAAACTCTAGATCATGAAGCCTTATTCTGTAATACCTTCTATATTTATGTGTCTCTCTTGCCCCAAACTGTACTCTGATCTACTGATATATGATGAAATAGCAAGCCCATCTGTCAGTCAACTTGGCTCAGCTCTAAATATTTACTAGAAAATATCTTACTAATCCAGTTTCAATGAGTGAATTTGATTTTGAGTAAGATTTCAGAATATGCAGTAACATTTATTACTCAACAGTTCGAGTAAAATTTTGTGAAAGGCCAGATCTGGGTCTGTGCTTTTCTGTAGGATATGCATGATATATAAATGTGTATGGTAACATAGCAGAAATACTGTTAAAAAAAATACAAGATTTTTGGGTGCTGCCATGCATTTCAGCAACATTTTTATAGTACTCTGTGATCTAGACCAACGTGAATAATAATACATTTGGTTTTAAATTATCTTATAAAAGTTTTGAACTCAATTTATTGGATAATTGTTAGGTTTGAAATGGTGTTCTTTATTTCCATGCAAAGTGATTTTTTATACAGCCTGAGAAAAATGTTTGAAGCACTCTCAGAGTTGTGAATCCTTTGACTCTCATTGCATCATGTTTAACTTTATATATTCTAATATTTTTACCATAAATTTACTTATTTTCATTGAAATTGACATTTTAATTCACATCTATGATGTTAAAATTGTTGTTTAGAAAACAGAATTTTTAAAAGTTCTATTTTTGTCACTCAAAGTTTTAAACAACATTTTTTGCATTAACTCCACAAGCATGCATTGTTTATGTATGTAGAAGTTTACAAACTTCTAATAGCTGCAAGACCATTGGTAAGTAATATGTTATGTGCAGTAGGTAAATTATGTCACAGGCCAGTCTTGATTTGCACTGGTCTGAACAATTTCTGTGTTTAGTCAAATAAATATTCAAAATAATGCCAATCATTTATAGCTCTCCTTTACAAAGTGTTTTAGAGTTTTTGCTGTAATATTTGATGTTTGGCTTTGGCAGTGATATTAATGATATAGTTATATGATGGTTCTATCAGTCTGGTCATAGTAGTTTAATGACTTTAGCCTGAATATGCCTTTCTGCTATTTCCAGCCTCCATCACAGCAAAAAAAGCAAGTACACAAGATTGAAAATCTGCAGTTTCATTAAATTTATGTAGTTTTATAGTAATAGAATTGCACAATATCCAACCCTTCCAACCTTGGTATTCACTTGAATTTTAAAAAAAAAAAGGCATTTCCCACTTCCATGACATTAAGTACAGAAAGTTTTGATTGCACACAAAATTTAGTTCAATGCTATAAAAATATATAAAAATGTGGGACTGACCTTTGACGTCTACTTTCCCTACAGGGAGATAGACTTTGTTGGAAAAGAAGCATTCCCACTCCTTAAATATATCAAATTTAATCAGTTTCCTATTGGTAGGGTTAAATTTATGGGCATGCACAAAATCTGTAACATTGGCTTAGATAAAATCTTTAATACTGGCTTACACAAAACTTCAACATTGAGGTGACTCATCTGTAGTTAGCATTGGACAACATCAAGTTTGCAGTGCCTTCCATTTTTCTCCACAAAGGGCAGGACCTGAAAAAATGTCGTCACTGACAAAATTTACCATACTTTTCAGTAAATTAGCAAGGAGCAGGGGGAATCATTTTAATTCTCTGTAAGATGCATTGTGGAAGACCCTGAACATCAATTCTAAGGAACCAAGAGCCCAAAAGTTCAGTGATCTACTTTCCTGCAGCTTTTTTCCCCCAACATTATGTCAGGAAGACTATTATTTCATATTGGGTTCATATATTTGGTTCACTCGCATATTTCAGTTTCCATCAGTGGAGTCAAATGCATAACTTGGAAAAAATAAATTTTAGAGTTATCCATTAACACTTCTATCCATATATGAGTAACTTATAAAAAAGAGGTAGAGTATGGCTTCATGAAGGGAAGCTTGGTTGTGTCTTGTGCTTCCATCAGTGGCTATTCCATTTTTTTTATTCTCATGGCCCATTATTGCTTTTGTACAAACGTTCACAACTGTATCATACTAATTCATATAATTTATAGTACCATATTTATTTCATTTGTTCTTTAAATTGTAGAAATTGATTTAGGTTTTGATGTTTTAACCCCATAACAGAGTCTTTCAGTGCACGTAATACATTTGCTAACTTTACTCTATAATTGCATGTATAAAGGTACCACAAAAAGGCGATAAAAAATTTGAATTACTCAGGATTTATGTAAACAATAAATATTGACCTGAAGTGTTTGATGCAGTGTGCAACATGTCTGATTCCATAATTTGTATGCTCAAGTTTTATTCCACATTCTGGACACTTTTCGAGTACAAAACTCTAGCTCAGGTTCAAAGTCCAAATGTGTTGATATTCTGTAACATTGTAACTTTGGAAAATGATTCAGAGAACTCGGATGTTAATTTGAGCTTGGGCTAGATTTTCTTGCTCAAAAAAATTTGGTGGTGCTTGTCTCTTGTATTTTGCATGGTCCTCTGGATCCAGGTTGTGTAAATTTAGATGATCCAAGAGTGCCTAATAATGATATTCAAGGTCTCTATCTTTTCATTGTGTATTTTCTTAAAATAAAAAGTACACTTTTTAATTGTAAAGATGATTTAAATTAGTGATGTGCCAGACTGTCAAAATAAGTGGAAAAAGGGACATTGTTAAAGTTTTCTTCTTTTTATACATTAATGTTAAAGCCAGAGAAAATTAAAATCAGTGTCGAGATTTGACTTGGGAATACTTGTTGTTAGCAAAATAATGTAAGAAATTATGTTAATAGTCTTCGAGATGAGCTAGTTAGGAAAGCAGAATATTGACAGATGATGAGATTGGTTATCTCTAAAGACAGGATACATGGAAGAGTGAGTGTGCTTTTTAAGATAAAAATACTATAGAAAGGTCTTTTAAATTTATGGATAACACTAGTAAAATTGCTTTCAGGTTTAGGGGCCCCAAGTGGTCAAGTGATCTGAAGCACTCACTGTTATGGATCACTGCCATCTCACCACTGTCTGCGTGGGTTCGAGACTCGGGTTCGGCCGATGTGGGTGTGTGAGAAAGCTTGCCAGTAGCTTCTTGTGGGTCGGTGGTTCTTTCCGGGGTTTTCCCAGGTTTTTCCCCAACCATTAATACTGGCTGCCATGTATAGCCTATCTTGTGCTGAAAAATGGCGTTAAACCCTACAACGACTACAACAACAACTTTCAGGTTTATGTTAAGCAAGTGTATAAATTTAAGAAGTAAAACATTTTTCTACATGATCTGATATATATATATTCCAACAGTCTTAAGAAGTCCACCTTTTACACTCTTAATAAGTCATCCAAGTTACATGTGCTTCTCAGCTAACATTATACATTAATGATGCATTCAAAAGATAAAGATTTATTCTCTGAAAAATGTGACACATTTTGTAAAATTTGTGTTTTACCGAATGTAAACTGTATTATTATATTGGAACCTTTTAACTTGTTTGTGATTATCCAGATATTTGAGAGAGTTACCTTGTGTACTGGCATTATTTCCTTTCCGTATGTCTGTTTGTGTATATGACTAAATACCTGTTGTCGAAAATTGTGTTGGTTTTTTATATTAGTAACAGCTTGGCATTTTTCAGTTATTTGTGAGCCTTATCAATGATTTAAAGTGTATGATGCATGTTTGTTTGACACTTTTATTGAAGTATATTTCAATGAAGAAAATTGGAGATTTCTGACTTTGTCCACTCAGTGTCCCAAAAACTACATGTAATTTTTGTTAGTGTAACAGTTACATTTTATTGTGCATCACTGTATGCATAAATGAATATCCAGGTAATTCATTCATTTATTAGGTGTGATGAACAAATGTGTCCATGATATTCCTTTTTTTTTTTCTTCAGTATTAATATTGTATTTGTGTCAGAAATAATCCAAATATCTTTCATTTCATATCATTAAAAGAGTAACGCTTGCATTATTCTTCACTGAGTGATCTAATTGTCCACTTGTTGCACTTGATGAACAAGGTAACAAAGGAGGATGCAGTAACATATATTTATTAAAGGAACCCTCTTCCAGGTTGGTGTAGATTTCACTTGGATATTCAGTGTTGTATTGAATCCACAATGGTTTCATGCTATTCCATTTTTTTGAAGGGAGGGCTGGGATTCAACTAAATATTTAAAGAAAGGGTAGATACAATTGTAATTGATCTATCGCCACTTGTCAATCATGCTGGATCAATTAACCAATCAGCGAGTGTAAATTAGACACACCTCCAGGCATTGCTCAAATCCGCCATTTTCCTCCGACAAGCTGCTTGTAGCAACAATGAATTACGATAAGTATTTCCAAATTTTGCAATGATTTGTTGATTTCTTGATCGATAATGGTGAAAAGAGGTCTTGTAATTCTGACAGTCAATATCCAGATTGTCTAAATGGAGGAATTAGATGTATTCCTTTCCTGAAACATTGGCGAAACTTTGATGGATAATGACTTGTCGCGTGTATGATCAGCTGAATAAAGACACAATTGATGGCAATTACAACATGTTTGTTTGCATAAACGTATGTCCCATTGATAGCTTGAAAAAAAAAAAAAAAAAAATTTGAAATTGAAAAATATGTTTGTAAAAATTAACATTTCAAGAACATAGGTCGAGAACCCCCTAACTTTTGGTCTTTAATATATATTATTTATTCTTGTATAGGAAGCACTGAACCCAAGGCTGCATTATTTTAAAGTTTGAAAATTTACACTTTAATGTTGGCTTGTTCCAAAATTAATGATTTATCGTCTCGATCTTTCAGACACTAGAGTGACGCTTACTTTCTCATTGGGTTGAAGGAGGGATGGGGATACAAAAATGTAATTAGTAATAAAGAAATACAAAATAAAGGTTTCAAATAATTATTTTCCAATATATTAAGCATGCATTTACATGTTTACATCAACAGACATCACTGATCAAAATTCCATCTGACGAACATAGCAGACCTTAAAATTATTATGTACAACAGTATACTTCTAAACAGTAATTATTTATGATTTTGTTATTAATTTTTAATTCATATGCTTCCAAGGCAGCATAAACATAAGTCAGATAAAATTAACAAGGATAACATTATCTGCTAAATACATCAGCATCTTTTGGAGCAAGTTTCCTTTCATATGAATAAGTTCTTAAACAGCTTTACAATTGATTGTTATTATTTACTGAAATAAAACACTTAGGTTATTAATGTACGAACTTGAACTGCTTATACAAATATTGTCTGCTGCAGTATGATTAATGCAGCTTTGTAATTTTATATTTTTAAGAATAATACAAATTACATTAAATAAACATATCACTTAAAACTAAAACATATTTCTTTGCCAAACACTGCATGTTTGTCGGAGGTTAAGTCACGTCATTTGGTAGGCGGAGCAATCTATCATCAGGAGTAAGTCAATTGCTGGGACATCGATTCACCTGATCCTTCATTGAAATAAAATTCCACTGGAATTCCAACCTCAGTGGTAGACTTTAATAGTGCAGACGTTAATCATTTTCAGGTCATTTCTTTTAGTCCACTTTTAAAAAATTTTTTCCTCCAGTTGCATTATTACCTTATGCAGTCAAATTAATTCATTAAAACAATAAAATTCCCATCTCAACACTAGTGTTGGTAAAATGTTGGTCATGGTTGAAGGTTTAAGCACATATGGTACAAATAGAGACTTGTTCAAAGTATATGGATATTAATTTCATGTATCATATTTACTGGCTTGTTGTGTCCAGCTGCAAACAACTTGGACCCTGATCTGCCATCACATCATGTGCAAGCAGGTGAAGGTCTATGTTCTGTTGATTGTGCCCAACAAACTACACAGACCCATATCTGCCTGGTCATTATGCAATGGCTGATCTGGGTATGTGCAGCTTGTAGTTGGACTAGACTTGTATACCATAATCACCATATTTTCATTATGGACTTGACACTGAATGATTTTTAGATTTTACTGCAATAGGTTGTGGAAAATAGAGGTTGAAAAATTGTGATGTGGTATTAAAAACGAATAAGGACAAGAATACCAATATACTCTAGTTTAACCTGCATATAATTTGAATCCAGTTTAGGATCACAATTGAAGCAGTGCAGGGCTCAAACCCATTAATAAGGGCTATTATGACAGACAAAAAGGGACTTTGGTTTCAAGGAAACTTGGCAAAAACTGACACGTATTTCATTCATTTTATGTTCATCATATCAGAGCATTTGTGAAAGTAATAAGTCACATGCACAAATTTATTTTAAGTTCAGTCAATTTTATAAACAGACCAGTAATTTAAAAAAAAAATGCATTTATTTTGAGATTTTATCTATATATATATATATATATATATATATATATATATATATATATAAAATCACAAGTATACTGTGAATGTTAGTGAAAGTGCAGTTACATGAATGGCCATTGTATGGGTGCACTAGTAATGTAAATATAGTTCTGGACAATTTTTGTATTAATAAATGTACAAGACTGGTATTTCTGTAGGAAGCATGATAAGCAATAAAATACTTTAAACTCCAGCTATTATTTTCATTTTATTTGCACACCTGGAATGAAAACTCTATGAGCTTATGATGTGGCCTCGTGTCATTCTTGTATAATCCATCCTCCATCTCTCAACAATGGATTGTTATCACTATAAAAGCTTATCGCTGAATATTTATCAAATCTGTAGTTTTGGGCATTGAGATATGGAAATCTAATATATGAACCAGGTGATGTGGCACCTGGTTCAGTATCACCAATTAAGCTTTTCTTAACAGATTTTAATGATAATGTGTTCTTGCATCATCAACATGTTCAGTTATTTGCAAGTGATTTTTGCATTCAGTTTGGTTAGTTATAGGTACCAAATTAATTAAATTACAAGAACACCTGGAATAGTACCTCTGTATATGTGCCATCTAGTACACAGATACAATAAGTTAACAATATCAATACCATGTACATGAAACTTTATACAGTGCATTTCATGTGCAGTGCAATTAAATTGAAGTGTTCTCGAACTGACATTGATTAGACATGGAACTAGGTAGTGTACCATAGTGAACAATATAATGCACAATGGCAACTAGTGTACTTTGAATAGTACATTTATCACTACTCCATGTATAATAGCACTCTATAAAAGCACTAGTAGGGCATGGTTGATTGGAGATTACTGACCAGTAGGTCTCAATGACATTGTACTTTAGTGCAGAAACGTTATTTTCTTATTAACTATCTTGACCTTTGACCCCCAAATCTTTCTTGTCCTAAATGCAATCCATCTGGAAAGTTTGGTCAAGGAACTTACTCTAGAAGAGAAAAACTTGCTCTAAAATAAAAGTTACTGCACAAAACCCCATTTTTTTGTTTCAGTCACAATGACCTTGATCTTTGACTTGTCCCCAAAAGTTAGGAAACCACTTGCATACCTTAAGTTTTGGTCTAGGTATCTTTAAACGAGTCCATCAAAGGGACTGACGCTCTCCTGGCCGAAAAGAATTTTCAGGAATTCAAGACCATTTCTTCCTTTGTACTGCTGAGTGTTTAAACCATCTGATATTCCTTAGCCATAACAAGATTTTCAAATTAGTTATTGTGTTGGACATACTATGTCAGATTGGCACCATTTTCATCAAGGACAAAGTAGACATAGAGGTCTTCTCGTGAAAATTCCATGTAATAATGATCCACCATTTAGGTAGAGTAGTGACATCAAGAGTGGCACAATTTGATTTTAGCCCAACCAGGTACTGTAAAAAGTCTCCTGGAGAAAACCGCTTTCTGATTTAGTCATCTCTCTGGGAGGAGTACAGATAACAATATTTCAAAAGAGCTACCATGGTGGCCATATTGAGGGTTAGTCCTTATCATGTAGGATCAACTCGACACCCTAAAAGCTCTTCAGATAATGTGTGTGTTTTGGGATTTTTAACACGGCTTTAACAATTTTAGTCGTATCACTATGATGTCTGCAGTGTGGCAGTTTACAGTGATTTTTTTGCACTGGGGCATCATGCCACTAATGTTTAACATCATGTCCCATCCAGTCTCTTTACCAACCAGTTCTAACACTAACCTCTTAATGCTGAGTGCCAAGAGAGGTAGCTGCTAGTACCAATTTTATAAGTCTTTGGTATGGCTTGGTCAGAGTTCAAACCTGTGACCTCCTGCATCTGACGTGGATGCTCTTACTACTTAGACCACCAGAGTGGTCTCTTCTGACAAAAACCTATGCTAAAATGACTATCCATCGAAGAGTAGTGAAAATGTACTTTTTTTTCAAAGGGTAAAACTAATTTTAATTGTGTATTACTTGCCTGTTGCTATTTTACAGATACTTTTATCCAGATGAATAATACCCTCTAACATATGAGTAGGATTCCTCCCACTGTGGATTCCATAATGTCTAGCTGATATCTACATCGCCCATGTAGGTATACTTCCTTCTTTTTTGTGACATACCCTTAGCTAGTGAGACATCAGTGCCTTGCTGTTGGAGGGAATCAAGCAACAGCAATAGGAAAGTATTGTATCATCAAAACTGGTTTTACCCCACCCCAGGACCCCTTATTGTAACCTATTGTTACTGCATAGCTGAATTTACCAGTCTGGTGGGAGGCAGGTGATACCACAAATGAACAATAAAATTTTTTAAAAAACGCTCATCCAGATTGTAGAAGAGAAGACATGGGATGGTATCCACAAGGGCCTTTTTGAGCCAAGATTCTTGGCTCCAAAGAATACATGTCTTTGCTTTGGTGAGTCAGTAAGCAAAAGTAAAAGGAGAAGAATGTAGCGTGACATCACCAAAACATGGCTTTCATCACATTCTCCAGAAACAAGTTACACTGCCCATGGCTTATAACCTTGTGGGCTTTAATTTTCATGAATGACAGGTCCCTCTTGGTATTGGACTAGTGAGCTCTCTTGATAGACCTTGTAATCCACCTTGAATATTTGCAAACTGTAATATAAACTGAGCCCTTAAGGGGGAGGAAAAGACACTTCCTACCATTTCTTCTCCCTTCAGAAGCTGCCATACAAGGTAAGGTTCTTGATAGAAGCTTCACCCAAAGTTTCATAGGGGTCTTTGAGATCACAAGACATGAGAAATTCCATCTAGGCATTAGTGAGCAGGACATCAGTCTTTGCAGCTTCAAAACAGATCAGGTTTTTTTATGTGAGAGTCCACAAATATTGATACGTCTGCCCTACAGCCCTTGTAAAAACTGAGTATTGTTTCTTTTTGAAATGGAACAGAAGAAAATCAGCCACTGTGCTCATAGAGGGATGGCCAGGATTCATGTTTCCTACTGCACCAATAAAGATGCCAATGGGTATCTGGGTACTCGCCTAGTGATAATAGTCCTGGTAATAAAATGAACCATCCGTAAAAAAAACAGTTTTCCAAGTTTAGATTGAGACCCACAATAATGATTACAGTTCGAGGCTCGTGTCGTGTGCACATTTATTCATCATCACAGGAGCTTGTATGGTTGCTTACAATTTACTTGTCATACATGTAGTATATAATAATAAAAGGGTGGACTCTTCTCTCCTTTTTTGTGATACCTATTTAAGAATCAACACTGACATTTCAAGCTAGACCGTCCCAACTTCGTGCCCATCCATGGTTCATATGCCATTTTTCTCGCGACTTAAATGCGCTTGTTTTGAGATTCTGATGACATTAACTGGGTAAATACCTTTTATCAACAGTGACTTAACTACTGATTAAGAAATATTAAATGAAATAAAATTTAAATACGTACTACAATTCAAATAAAAGAAAGCGCATTAGAAGTGTCCGGTTTAACTAAACCTATTTTTGCCTCAAGTTTATGGCCCTGGAGTGAGTGTCAGCTGTTCAAGTCAGGGCCGCTGTTCACATGTTCATTTGCTGGACCTTTTTATTAGTGGGAAACCCAAGACATATTTTTGTCACAGCAAAGGGAACACAAAAACTTGGTTACCGTAACATGCACCTCTTATACCATGTTAGGGAAAAATGAACGAAATGGACAACTATACAGAATGAAAGTTTTCACTGAAATATTTAAATATAAGGGGAAAGAAAAATCTTTATTATTTAATAACATTGAAGAAAATATCTAATAAAAATTCACCATGTGTGCAAATGCTGTAATTTTTGCATGAATTTTACATCAAACAGTTCCAAGAAAACAGAGAGGTTTCTTGAATGTGAAACCACTTGTCTTAGATTCATTCTATTTTGATACTACATACGTAGTGGACCTGTCTAAATTCAAAATAAATGGCACCAGGCATCATTTAAAAAAAAAAACCGGGATGTATCAATGTGATGGTTGCTATATTGTTATACGATTGAAAAATGTAAGAGGAGAGGGATTCTGTTAAACTTAAAAACATGTTGCACCGGACAATTGTTAAGGGATGAACCATGGCAGGTCAAGGATAATACAACAACCATCATTTGTGGACTTTACGACCATTCACGAAAGTTACTGCAGACATGTAGACTAGTTAGAGTTAGCGTTATGCATAAATAATTTATCAATTTCTTTTGTGTCTATACTCTTGTACTAACTGCTAATCCAATCGATTTATCCGATTCATGAAAAAAATTTTAACTGGATCCAGGTACATAGCAAAAATAAATGTATGTTTTTCCTAGTTTTCTGTAATTATGGCATGTAATGAAGAGATTGCTCTTTCTATGCTCAGATTATGCTTTTTGCCACTTATATTAGTAATAATTACACTTATACCTCTCTTGGGGGTTAGCATGTGTGAACCTACAACAAAGCAGTGCAGGTTCACATTTAATACAATTTCCCTTGATCAGGCACCCGGGTAACCGATCGTTAGGACTGACGGGTACCCAATAGAAATTTCCCAAAATTCTGACATCTCTATGCACCAATCACAAATTAGTCTCCACCAATACGGACCTTACATTCAGATTGTCTCCTGGACTGAAGAAAGCATTTAGCACCTTTGCTAAAAAAATTCCAGATCTCAATGCCCAAAACTTGTCATCATTTGAGATGAGCCAAGCATGAAGGTGGAGACTGTGTACTGTTTTGCTGGAGAGAGCCCCTGTGCAGTGACAGGAGGTCCATCCTCTGGGGTAATGTCCTGGGATGGTCCACCAGCCAGATGACAAGATCACTAAATCACAATTGCAGGGATCACAGAGGGTCTATCAAAATGATCTGAGCCATGGAGTTCCTTACTTTGTCAAGTACCCATGTCATCATCCTGAACGGTGGGAAGACTTAAGCGAACAGACAATCCCACTTCAGGTTCAGGGTATATGCAGATCAAAAGATCTGAAATTCAATAACCTTTCAGTTTTCAATGACTACTCATGATATCAATCAATTTACTTCAGTTATTAATTTAAATTCAAGAAACAAATACAAAAACAATACAGAAATAAATGTAATGAAATATGAAAGGGAAATGATATTTATAAAAAAAAAAAAAATTCACTGTGACTGGACTCAGATGTTAACCACTGCTCTTTACCTTCTCTACTTTCTTCTCAAGCTGCAACTCCAGTGCTTTCACGTAAGAGATGCTACACATAGGAGATGCTACCATGATTTTATCTTATTTGGGAGGAGGTGCTCCCACTTGCCACCAGAATAAGGGTGGGGATTAGACCAAAAAGGAGGGGAGGAGGAAGTGGCCAGAATTCAATATTTACCTAACACTTCAATATCCATCTACAGTATCTTTCTCTTCCAGCTCCACTCTGTCAGAGTTCTACTGAAATCAAAATCTTTACAAGATGTTGCCTCTAGATGCATAAGCATTAATCTGTTGATTTTTTTCCTGAGCATAATCTGTTCCTTACCTTATATGAATATTCTGTGCTCAGGCATCCCTTGCACAGCCTGCTGTCTGAAGGGGCATACATAGCTAGCTTAGACAGCTGGAACAAGTTGGGAAACTGTTCTTTGTGATGGTTGTACAATTTTCTGCAACTCACAGGTAGTCTTTTGGATACTTTTGCTCCAATATTAAAATTTTTCACTAGCATAAGCTCAACTAAAGTTTCACTTTCTTGAATCAGTGCTCTACTGATTACTATGCCAGATTTACTTTCTGTTCAATAATGCTATATTAGGATTTTATGTCAATAAATGCCATAGTCTGCTTGTTCAGATAGGTATTTTGATCAAATAAATATTGTTACTTTCCAATTTCATATTTTTATTCTTATTTTATTAAATTTATCTGAACCCTTATCGGGTTATATGTAGATATGCTCAGGGTATTCTTAAATATGTATTTCTAAGGTGAACTATTGACATTTTTGGATTTACCAGGGTCTCATTATCAGATGATGAAGTGTTATGACTTTAGGTCTTAAAATATGTAACAGAAAGAAGTGAAGAAAGCAATTTTAAGTAAAATCATTTCCCTACATCACAAAATGAAACTTCAAAAAGATATTAACAGTATTGTGAATAATCCTAAATGTCCTATCACAAGTCCAAAAATATAATGTTCCAAATGTATTACAATAGTCTTGAATGTCTTAATGTACCAAATGATGCCCAAAGACTGTCTCTGAACAAAATTCCAAAATAATCTGTCAACAAGTTCTTAGTAATTAATAATTTATTTTTAAAAATTCCTCTTGAATTATGACTGAACACAACTGTTATTGATTGACAAAGACTGATTTTAAAATAGGAATGAAGTCTTTGTTTAACAAGTCCCTATTTTACACATATTTCACTTGATCAAGAAGTGAGTCATTCTAATGTAAAATTCCAATCAAATTGTAAAGAAAGTAGGTTTCTAGAATATTTTAAGCTTATAAACAACCTATTTATAATCTACAACATGGATAAAAGTTAGTCATTTAAACATCTAGTTTACAAATGACCATTTTCTTCAAGTACAATCTACAATCAAAGAAAAAAATTCAGCAAATATAGATAAACAGTGAAAATCCTGATTGGGAGAAATCTGGTCATTCTGAAGGTCCTTAAGTTGTTTCCAGTTTGATAGGAGAAACTGGAGAGGATACAAGAGTAGTCTGCTTTGGGGAGCCAGATTTTCTGTGGAGTTCAAGGTCCCCAGCAGAGAAAGAAAAAGAAGAGCAGACATCATGGTCCTGGCTTTCAGTGCCTCAAACAGGATCAGGATCTTGCCAGTGTTACATGGACTAATCCTCTGTTCATGAAGAAATTCATCTCCATATGTATGAAATCTTGGAATAGACTAAGCTCCAATTATCTCTAGACTGGGTGAATGACCCAGCCTGTTTTCTGGACTAACAGCAAGACATATCTAATCTGAGGGACTCTAGCATGCCATTGTGGATCAACCAATCATTGAAATATTGGAGGTTTGGGAAACCCAGTTTGCTTAAGTGGACAGCAACTATTACTAAATGCTCTGGGTGTGGAGTCTAGGCCAGCTGGCAGTAAATGAAATTGGAAGACCTCCCGCATCCAGCAAAACACGAAGAATCTCCTGTGAGAAGGAACCGTAGGGATGTGAAGGTACACATTTTGATGATAGAGACCACACAGTCACTAGGTCTTCTGGTATTCCTGACTGAGACTATGGTTCCCATCTTGAACGGTTTCTCCTGTTCAGGAATAAATGTTGATAATTAGGCAAAACTTACCCCCCTCTTTTTGTACCAGGAAAATCAGACAGTAGAAGGCTGAAGAGTGGTTGTGGTTGTTGAATACCATTCTAGGGAAGGGAGTGTACCTTTTCCTTTTAATCACTGCAGATTCGATTGGTGGAAGAACATGGGGAACCTTACTAAAGGAAGAAGCTCCTGAAACTGAAGCTGGTATCCACCTTTTATACTAGGAAGCATCCAGCCATTACCTGTGATGCCAGGCTGGAAATTGGTTGTTTTAATACCCTCTACTGTACCCTTTTAGGGATGGGAGCGTAACTCACCCTTTAATTACACCAGACTCAACTGGTTGAAGAACACTGGCGACCTTACTAAAGTAGTAAGCTTCCGAAACTGAAGCTGGTATCCACCTTTTATAATAGGAAGATCCCAGCCATGTCAGGCTGGAGATTGGTTATTTTAATACCATCTACTGTACCCTTCTGGGGATGGGACCATACATCTTCCTTTAATCACACCAGATTAAACTGCTGGAAGAAGACTGCAGTGTTTCCCTTTACGCACATTTATGTGTCAGAGACACATGCTGGAGATAATTTATGCACACATTCTGTTGCCGTGTGTTTTTTATGCAAAGGATTCGCATAATGCAATCCGGATTGATTTAATATCCAATGCTTAGGATGAGGGATGGCATCATGTATACTTCGAGCATAGGCAGTTAAGATGGAGTAGCTTTCCATATTCTCAATAACTCTCATGCCATTTCCATCGATCTCATCAAGATGTCATCCAGATGTTTAACCTCAGTGCTTGTCAGACTAGAAAGTGATCTCCAGATGAAAATGGTGTGCACTCAAAATCACTAGCCAGAAGGTGAAAGAAACAGAACACAAAAGAGTGAATGTGGATCTAACTTTAATGAAAAATGAAGAAAATAATTCCCTTACCTGGAATACGGCACATCCATTGGGATTACCAGTGATACTTCTGATCGCATGATTGTGAAGACTGCAAAAGTGAATAATCCTATCCTGACGGGGTTTAAGAATTTTTTAACAAATCTGCTCTTGTTTGCCAAAAGATATCTGGAGAACTTTATCACCCAAGGCATTCTTTCACAACAAAGAAATCAGTAAGCTTGCAGAGACAAATGCATTATCTGAATTACAAAGTCAGTGGGGAGGGGTCATATAGATTTTGTTCCTTGTTACCTTGCTGCAATAGAAGAAATATTTAAAGTAAAAGTGTAACTTACTAAAGAGAAGATGAATCATTAGATGAATACTGGATAAATGTGTTCTAGGATGAAGTACAATACAACTGATGAAATTACACACTTTAAATTAACTGCCATTTGGCTAAAAAGATTTATTTGGGAATTTGTATTGGCTTATATATGTTATATGTAATGTGTTGGTTTATAATATTGCAAAAAAAAGATGAAGGAGACTTAAAAGTACAACTATAAACTAAATGGAAAATTAACATATAAATTTACTTATGAATGGACAATTCATTTGTTTGTTAATTGTGCGTGTTGTTGTTTTTTGTAGCCAGACAGTATGTAGTGCAAGTTGTGTTTTCCTACTGCAAGCTGAAAAATTGGGTCAGATGAAAATTTGTCAGTACATTTTGACCCCCACATATTTCATTTGACTCCCCCAGTTCTGACGCCAAGGGATTTTTCCCCCCTCAATTTTACACTCCTGGGGGATACACTGAGACTGGGGACTTTACATGAGGAGCAAGCTTCCAAAATTGAAGCTGGTATCCACCTTTCATGATAGGAAGGACCCAGCCATTACCTGTGACGCCAAACTAAACCTCACCTCTGAAAATGGTTTAGCCGGGCTTCTATGAGAACCAATTGAACAGGTCACTCTGCATGAGAGGGAGTGAATCCCTTGCGCCTGCAACCCCCCTCAGTTCTTTGTGGCTCCATGTTTTGGGCCAGACTGCTGAGGGACAGCTTTGAATTGAGGTTGTTGCTTTGACTGGGTCTACATGGCTTTAAAGTTTGCTGATGGATCCTGTGGCAAACCAGTCTCTTGAATCCAGAGAAACCCTTAGCATCCCAAAGGGACATTGGTAATCTTTCTCTTAGTCTGAGACTATCAAGAATCAAGAACTTTCTAATCGTCCAATGGAACAATGAATTTTCATCATGAAATGGCTAAGGGATAAGAGTAGTGATGCAAAGCATCTGAATAAAAATATCACTGATATTAAAACAAGATTTTCAAGATGGCCACAATTGTTCGTAATCTTAACATTGCAAAAAGTTTTTTCAACAGTAGTTGAAAGTTTTACATGCTGAGTATTATGATAAAATTGAATTAAATCAGACATGTTTTATCTACTGATGTGTTTATATTCATTTGAAAGTAGTATTTTAGACTTTCCTAATACCTTTAGGATGGATATGTAATAATTGCAAAAAGGCTAGCAACATAAACAAAGCACACGGAATGACACCACACAGTCAATCTATATTCTTGTTTTATCTTTGCCAAATGTCATCTTTTATATTGTGATGCAAGAATTTCTTCATAATAATGAGGACTTTCTAACACCATGCTTTGTTTCATTTGATACAGACTTTCTGGGTCCTTTTGCCGGATGTTTGGCTAGCTGTCCATTTCTGTGTTTTAGATAAAAGTTCCCTTTTCTCACGTCTCTTCTTTTTCAGGGGTTGTAACTGTATCCTGTGCAATATCATCGATTTGTTTATGACATTTATCCTCCTTTTGGGATTCAGCATCTTCATCTTGTGGTGCAGTATTGCTTTCCAATTTTCTATCTGTATTTGCTTCTATCTGAGAATCGTTTTTTACTGTTTCATTTTCATTTCTATTTTTATATATCTGACCCTCATTATCATTGCTGTTAAATTTACTATCTATAACTTCTAAATTTTCAATCTCATTATGTGCCTTAGTTACCTCCAGCAAGTTGTACTTCCGCAGAAAAAAATAGTCCCTAACAACACTCATGCAGCAGACAGAGCCAATCACTTCTACAAGAACAACAATGTCAGGATTACTGTGGTTAAGGCGATGTAATGGATTCATCTCCTTGATAATTTTTCCAAGCATTGGTAAAATACTTGTACGACCAACACTATTGTTGTTCCTTATCTTCACCACACTTGTATAACTAAGCCCCACACCAAAAGGAGTTCCAAACGTCTTTTCCAAAAAATCAACTGAAAAGGCCTCAATGTCTTTCAAATATGCTTTACATGTTCCTGCGATTGGCAAGAGCCTAAGGGCATACCGTGTCTTCTGAACTTTCTTCTCGGCTAGATCAGATAAAATTGTGTGTGCTACCAAGCATGGGTCCTCAAGCTGAGTTTTAATAAAGATACAGTTTTTGGCTTTTGTGAAGATATTTTGGAACCTCCTTTTCCCTGGATTCTTCTGTTGCTCCTTCATCTGATGGACCTCTCTCTCTAAACTCTTCTCCATGTCTTCCTCACTTCCTGCATCATCATCACTATCTGCATTGGTGTCTGACCCAGACCCATCTGCACCCATCTGAAAACAGAACATAGGATATAAACTAAACTTGTAGGAAATAACACGATACTAGTTATACTTGGATGCATGCTCAATTTCTTTAATGATAAATTTTGATAATCTAGCAATCAGTTCCTGTGAATTCACTTATTTTTGTGGCATCACTTCTCATAGTTTCACTAGAAACTTTTGATTTCATTGGTATTTAAATGCGTGTCCAAGAATAGAAACAAATCACTAATCCCCTGATATAGAAAAAGCTGCATCAGCTGGTAATATTGTTATAATATACACAGAATAGTTTATCTAGTCAACTTTATACTGTAATAGATTTTAATTTATACATCAAAATCTCTTAAGAGCTCTTAAGACAGAAACCTCATTAAATCAAACTCCCCTTGAAACTGAATTATGTTTCTAATGCTTAATTTCAACAAAGAGTTCACTTATAAACAGAATCCATTTGTCAAGAGGAGCACTTGGAACAATATATAGATGGGTGGAGGAGAACAGCAGTGATTTCAAGCCTCAAAATTAAGGTCAAACTGATCTCGTTTTGATTTAATTGAATCACACTCCCCAAGATCCACCCACATGCCAATTTTCATTTTTAGATAAAATTATGGCTACATTAATGAGGATGTAATAAAGAGTGAAAAACCCACTCAAGCTTGAAGATATGATCATGATAAACTGATGTTCATCTGGTCAAGTTATTCTCCTTATGATGGATCCACATACTAATTACCATGAATGGAGATGAAATAGAGTCCAAGGTATCGAGTGTGTAACAAATGAAAAGCTGAGAATAAACGTAACTCTAGCACACAAGTTATTCCACAATGACCTAGTGTTTGTGTGTGATTTTGATTTTTAACACAGCTATAACAATTTTAATCAAATTACTATGATGTCTGCAGTGTGGCAGTTTACAGTGATGCCTAGCACCGGGGAATCATGCCACAGACATGTAGCCTCATTTCCCACATTGCCATATTATCTTGATACCAGACTGACCAGTCAAAGCACTCACCTCTTAATGCTGAGCACCATGTGAGGCAGCTGCTAGCATATTCTATTCTTATAAGTCTTTGGTATGACTCTGCTGGGGCTCAAACCCATGACCTCCTGCATATGAGGCGGATTTTATTCTAACCACATAGTCCACAAGAGCAGTCCCTAATGTTTGGTATGATAAATTATTTCAACCAAAATGTATCTACATACTAATTTTCTTGTCATGTTTTCGTGAAATAGGGTTCAGAAGTCTATAACAACTTAATTGATGAAAATACAAATGTTGCTCAAGCATGAAAGCGGAGTCAAACAGACCTGGTTTTGGCATGGTTGACATACGTTATGATGCATCAAGATGCCAATTTTCCTGGTTGTAGATGAAATTGGGTCTAAGAGTGTGTGTTTGAGTTGAAATTTTAATGTAGCTTTAAAAAAAATTTCAGTCATATCACTATGATGTCTGCAGTGTGGCAGTTTATAGGGATGTCTAGCACTGGGGCATTATGCTGCAGACATAGAATATCATGTTCCACCCATCACATTATCCTGACATAGGGTTAGTAGGAATTTCTGATCTAAAAATTTTAGGCTTCTTTTTATAGGTTTTTTTAAGGCCTTTGTGAAAATTTTTTAGGTTTAAAGAATTGCACAGTGTTCAGACTTTCATGACAAAAAAATAACAGCATACTCATCAAGTTTACATTATTTTTTAATAATACGACTTGAACTTCTTTTCCACAACCTTAGCAAGGTAAGATCTAAATGAACTTAATGAACAAAGCATTGAAAGGTTAAATCATTTATATATATATATATATATATATATATATATATATATACATATATATATACACACACACACACAAAAGCAGAGCAATATACATTGCACAAAGTGTCATACAAAATTCAGACATATTTCAATGCTTCTAGTTTATCATCAATCTGCTTGTCCAGATCCAACTGTTCTTCCAGTTTTTTTTCTCACAGATGTCCTTAAGCTATTTGATGTGCTGATGAAAGTAAGGTTCCTCTGATGTTCAGCTTTTAATGCATAGTCATCAGCTAAACTGTTCAATGTTTCTATATCACAAGTTAGTGCTGATTTTTTCTTTTTCAAATCCATGATTTCCTCATCCAATGCTTTTCTTTTCCTATTGGTTTTCTCAAATTTTTTCTTCTCATCTTGAAGAAACACTTCATACCTGCTGTATGTGCTGCTGGCACTGATAAGCAGCCTTGGGGTGATTTCAACTTTATTGATTCCACCAGCAGCTCTAATGGCATCAATAATGATCCTTTTGGCAATCA
>JAECUM010042550.1:0-60107 GCA_016617855.1 Megalonaias nervosa
AAACGGAAATGCGCCCCTGAGAGATATCTCGGTTGGTGGTTGTGCAGCGTCTGCTGTGGCTATGGAGCCCAACACAGGAATGGCAGTCCTTGCTGCACATGAAGGTTGAGTCTGGTGTGGGTTGGAGCTGCTTCTTCTTCCTCTGCGATCGCTTTTCATCGGCTAGTAAGCGTAGCTTGTCTTCGCCAGCTTTCAGACCAGTGATAAGAGCATGTCGCCAGCTGGACCTGTCTAGATCAAGCTCTTCCCAGGTGTTGACATCGATGTCAAGGACTTTCATGTCGCACTTGCAGACACCCTTGAAGCGGAGATGTGGCCGTCCGATCGATCTTTTGCCAGAGGCAAGCTTCGAATAAAGAAGTTCTTTGGGGATCCGTCTGTCATCCATCCGACGTACATGGCCCAGCCATGTGATGCGACGTTGATGGAGGAGTGTGATATTGCTGGGAGTCTTGGCATGTTCAAGCACCTCGTTGTTTGTCACTCGATCGCTCCAGGTGATCCCGAGTATGCGTCGGAGGCATCGCATGTGAAAGGCGGTTTTTTCTCTTGTGAGGCGTACAGGGTCCAGGTTTCACTGGAGTACCGGAGAGTGCTTACAACACAGGCACAATACACAGAGATCTTAGTATTCAGGGTCTGCATGCTGTTGTTCCACACTCTCTGCGACAACCTGGAGAGAGTTATTGATGCCTTTCCAATCCGCTTGCTGGACTCAGTATCCAGCGAGAGGTTGTTGGTGATGTTAGAGCCGAGGTACGTGAACTGACTGACTACCTCTAGTTCGTAGTTGTTGATGATGATCCTGGGGGGATCCGCGTCCTGAGCCATCACGTTGGTTTTCTTTAGACTGATCGTCAACCCAAACTCATCGCATGCTTTAGCAACGCGGTTCATCAGGCGCTGTAGCTCAGCTTCTGTGTGAGTGGCTAGAGCAACATCGGCTGCAAAGAGCATGTCTCTGACGGTTGCTTCTCGCACTATTGCTCTTTGCCTTCAGTTGTGCCAGAATGAACAGTCTGCCGTCTGATCGCGTGTGCAGGTAGACCCCTTCTGTGGACGTCCCAAAGGTGTACTTTAGCAGATCAGCGAAGAAGATGCCAAAGAGCATGGGGGCAAGGACGCAGCCTTGTTTCACTTCGCTGCGGATGTCGAAGGGGTCGGACGTTGAGCCATCGTACTGCACTGTGCCTTTCATGTCGTCGTGGAAGGACTGGACCATGCTTAGCAGCTTTGGAGGGCATCCAATCATAGCCAGGGTTGTGAAGAGTCCGTCTCTGCTGACCAGATCGAACGCTTTGGTGAGGTCTATAAAGGCCAGGAAGAGGGGTCTGTGTTGTTCTCTGCACTTCTCCTGCAGTTGCATGATGGAGAAGATCATGTCGATTGTGGACCTCTCTGCGTGGAACCCGCACTGCGACTCTGGATACACTCTGTCAGCAAACGTCTGCAGTCTGTTCAGGATGACACATGCGAAGACTTTACCTACGATGCTGAGAAGGGATATGCCCCTGTAGTTGTTGCAGTCGCTTCTGTCGCCCTCGTTCTTGTACAGGGTTACGATGTTGGCGTCTCTCATATCCTGAGGCATTGCACCTTGATCCCAGCACTGGCAGAAGAGGTCGTGCATGAGTGTGAGCAGCATGCTGCAGCCGCACTTGATGACTTCTGCTGGGATGCCATCCTCCCCTGGGGCTTTACCTAATGACAGTTTCTCTATGGCCTTCTTTAGTTCGGCCACAGTAGGTTTCTCGTTCAGTTCGACTATAAGAGAGAGGTTTTCAATGGCGTTGAGGGCATCGTTGGTCATGTGGTTACAGTTCAGAATAGTACTCCACCCAACGCTCTATCTGCTTGCCCTTGTCATGGATGGTATCGTCTGTGGCAGACTTCAGTGGTGCTGTCACCTTCTTTGTGGGACTCATTGCTTTCTTTATGCCATCGTACATGCCTCTAATGTTTCCAATATCTGCTGCTGACTGGATGCTCTGACATAGCTGAAGCCAGTATTCATTGGTGCACTGCTGTGCTAACCTGTGCACTTTACTTCTAGTAGACCTGTATGCCTGTAGTGTCCTCTGTCAGAGGAATCGCTTGTATTTTGGGCACTGCGACGCTCTTATATGGCTGGCATTAAGTGTGGCGAAGTTGGCCTCAAACCAGTCATTGTTTTTGGACTGCTTCTTACCAAAGATGCATGTGGCTGTGCTGTACACAGTCTCTCTGATGTGACCCCATCTCTCTTTGGCACTGCCGTAGGGAGGTTCTGAATCGAACGCCTTGGAGAGGGCATAAGTGAATTCCTCAGCCTTGTCTGGATATGACGTCTTGCTCACATCAATGCGTGGCTTACCCTCTTGAAAAGAGAGGTGGATCTTCTTTGGCTAAAGCTTTATTTTGCAGCACACCAGCAAGTGATCGGTGTCGCAGTCAGCGATGTGGTAGGTACGGGTAAGATACACACTCTTCATGGCAGACCATCTCATGATGATCAAGTCCAGCTGGTGCCAGTGTTTGGACCGGAGATGCCTCCAAGACACTTTGTGCTGTGGCTTTGTCTGAAAGAATGAATTGGTGATGCCAAGATCGTGGTACGAGCACATCTCTAGGAGTTGTTGCCTGTTCTCATTCATCTTCCCAATGCCAAACTTGCCAAGACAGGAAGGCCAAGAGTAATGATCGGCACCCACCCTAGTGTTGAAGTCACCCAGTAATATCAAGTTCTCTTCCTTGGGAATTTTGTCGATGAGCGAGTCTAACTCGTCATAAAAGTCATCCTTGGTATCTGCAGTGGCGCTTAGTGTGGGAGCGTAAACGCTGATCAGGTTGACAGACCCAGTTGTGGTGTGGAGATGGAGAGATAGCAGTCTTCCGTTTCCTTGTTGGCATGGTTCTATCATCCCCAGCAGAGCGTTCCTGACAGCAAATCCAACACCAAACTCTCTGGCTTCGTCAGCGCTCTTTCCTTGCCATAAGAACATGTAGTTATTTTTTCTGAGGGATCCAGAATCTGGTAGCCATGTCTCCTGTAGTGAGGCGATGTCGATCTGGAGTCTTGCAAGTTCATCATTGATGACTGAAGTCTTTCGAACATCGCTGATTGCCTGTAGGTCATCTGACAGCCCAGTCAGCATGGTCCGGACATTCCAGGTACCTAGCTTGTGTGTGTGTGTGTTTGTGTGTGTGTATTTATGTATGTGTGGTTCACAACAAATCTGTATATCACTGTTTTTAAAAACAAAAACAGACTGATTGCCAGTTGTGTTAATGCATCAATGCATCGGTATTATGCCTGTGAACTCATTAGTGTTATTTCTAAGAACATGGACACCTTGGTTCATCGTAAGTCAAACAGACTTGCCATGTCAATTACTGTCTGAACTCAACAATGTTATGCATAAGAACACTCATTAGGCTCAGTATAGGTCAGATAGACTTGTCATGTCTATTACTGTCTGAACTCGACATTTCTATGCCTAAGAATATGGACACCTTCAGTCATATTAGTACAAACAGACTTACCATTTGTCATCAGCAAACTGTATGCAGGAAAACAAATTGTTAAAAAACAAGTACATCAACATGTATGCATAACAGAACTATTGCTTTGAAAGCATCAATCTTACATTTAGAAAGAACTGAAATATGACTACAGTAACACTCTGTGAAAATATACATGAACATGAATGTATGTGGATAATTTTAAAAAGAAATGCACTAAGAAACTGGTCAATCAAGTCTTGAATGTGGTAAATTATATTACTGTAATTGGTAACATATCACAGTAACAATAACTGGAAAATATACAGGAACAATGAAGATGTAAGTTGATAATTACAAAGAAAAAACAACTAGAATTGTGTTGGCAAAACATGTAAACCTCCACTGATCTAATGTTGATAATAAGTAATAAGAATTGGTAAATGATGGCAACAATGCAAATTCACAAAACAAATACATCACATACAAATACACATTTTTGTTACATCAGCTGTGATGCAAAGAGGTTTCAATATGTCTCATACTAGAATGACTTTTCAATGGGGATATACTTTGGCATTTTAATCCAATTCAAGTGATTTTAATTTTATAGCATGCATCAAAATATGTTGTTGTTATAGGGTTTAACGCCACTTTTAAGCACAAGATCAGCTATACATGGCAGCCAATATTAATGGTGGAGGAAGAACCCGGGAAAACCCTGGAAAGAACCTCCGACCCCCAAGAAACTAATGGCAAGCTTTCTCACATACCCATATTGGCCGCATCAAAATATGTTTCAGAATAGTAAAATTGACTACAAAATTATAAGACTAGATTAATATATCAAAATTAAATTCTCTGTGGGAAAAGCTTTTCACCAATATATATATATATATATATATATATATATATATATATATAATATTCATTTTTTTATATCATGCTTTTAAACTGATGTAAAATAGTATGTAATAGAGGTTTCCTGAGCTTCGCTTTACCCAGTAAGTACTGGCATAGCTAAATATCGTTAACTACTGAAAAAGTACAATTATTCTGATATAATAATACAAAATTTGACTTCTTGACAATACCGGTGTTAAAATTTTAATCATTTTATAGTAAAGTAATTATAGTCAAATTTGTCCTCTACAGCCATCTGACTGAGAGGTGAGAAGATTGGCTTCTGGAGACGGATGGTTGCTTAATATTGGGTTCCTTTCTGTAATAACATTGTCTACAGTACTTTTAAAAACTTACTGTGAAAAATGGGTGATTTGCTTAATATAGGGCACCATTAAGGTCAAAGCAATTGTATTTCTTTTACAATATAATTTACAATTGTATTTCTTTTACAATATAAAAACAATATTTTATGTCATAAGTATTTGTATTTCTTTTACAATATAATTTACAATTGTATTTCTTTTACAATATAAAAACAATATTTTATGTCATAAGTCAACAAATACAGAAAGGTCCAATCAATTTAATTTATTTATTTATATAATGCAAAACAACACACTTACTAAAGCAAAACAAAACCAAAAAAGGCAGTTAAAACCTTAGGAAGATATCCATTAATTAAATGTCTTAATTAACTGCGTAACATATGAGTCCCAAATACTATATATGCTATATGTAACTTCTGTATACATATTTTGATCAATTAAGAGAGTCAATTAAGAAGTTCTAGAGATCTGAGGTATACATGTCCAGAATTTTGGAGCAATAGAGTGTCCTTGATCATAGACAAATTATTTACCTTAGCACAGGTTCTTTGACATATTTATTTATATATTAAAAAAATTTTGAAATTAATAGCATACACATTATTTTGTGCTTCATGACTCTCTTGCATATCAAAAGCTGCATATGGACTCAATAGTTCTCACAAAGATAAAGCAGATTTATGGGTTTTGCTACGCTTGGTGTTTTGTAATTCTGTCAAAGAATTACCGATATTGGTCTACCATTAAACTTTTGTTAGAATAGTACAATGCGCAACATAATACTCTCAAATAAATGAGGTTATCATAAGTTATTGTTTTTGGGTCTAATGCCATTTTTCTATGCAAGATAGGCTATACATGGCAGCAAGTATAACTGGTGGAGGAAGAAACATTACTGACATGATGAGTACAAGAGTACAATGTGTGATTTCATACACTTGTATAAATAGTTATCATAAGCACACCAATTCTGAAATGATGAGTATACAAAAGTACAATGTGCAATTTCTAACATTCGTCAATACAATTATTATAAGCACATGATAAATACAAGTGTACAATGTATAATTTCATACCCTTATGTATTACAGTTATCATAAGCACATCAATAATGACATGATGTGAATAAGAATTGAAAATGATATGAATACAGATACTCATCACAAAATTAAAATATATACTAATCTGAATTCTAAATACTTACTAAGTAGACATTTTTACTAACTGTATTCTTATATACTGTATTAGCACTCTACTGCACATATACATGACATGTAGGCCAATATTCCTAATCTGATAGGATCAAAACATAGCCAATTTAAGGCCTTGTGTATCAGCTTGTTTTATATGTAAACGAACAACTGTTGAATAAGACCCTGATGTCAGCAAAGATAAGATATGATCAACTGAATAGATTTATGATAACAACAGAATAATAGTTCAATGATTTATAGAATAAATCTTAGCCCTTCTTTTAAAATAGTAATATAGTTATTATATTGATTGATAAACCGTGTGCACATTAGGAGAGATGCAACTAAAATTAAAATTATATAAACAAAGAACAAGAAACAAGAAGCAAGGCAGGATTGATATTGCTCAACTGGCTTACATAACAGTCCAATTCATCAAAATAAGAATTTCTACACTGCAAACACATTACGACTGAAATACATGTAGCTAACATGACGCATCTTTTAACTCTATCATGGGTGCCAATGCTTTTTGTTATGGAAATTTTGAATCAAGATATTTTTTTCTGGGATATAAGCAGTATGATTATTTCAATTTGTTAAGCATATATCTTACACCTGATTGGCGAATCTAAATTTTCATATTTGTATATGATGCTTGGAAAGGTCCCCATTGCCAATGTTGGATACTTCAATTTAATTGTTTTCTTCAATCTCTAAATTAATAGTATTTGCATTTATATCAAAATGGTTATCACCATCAATGACTAAAGTAGTCTGCATAAAAAAGTGAGAGACTCTTTAATTCTTTATGACTGAATCACTTAAAAGCTTTAACAAAGCAATAACTAATCTTGATTAGTGAGAAGCTTGCCACTCATCCAGAGTGGAAATCATGTGTCTTGATAGCTTATCGCAGAGGCACAGAGCACAACAGAGAAAAAGATACAGGTAGCTGTCTTTATGCACCTTTTATGACGCATTACTGATATTTACATGCTTCCCGTTAAATTATTTTTGGAAAAAAGACACAATAGCACAACCTTGACTATGCTGTATCATAGGTTTGAATTTATATAATAAATTCAGATATCCAACATAATAAATTACAATATAGAATGTTATAAGTTTAGTTTATATTTTAAAATGAATATAGAATATCATTAAATAAATAAGGAATGGTGAAAGCATTGCCCAGTCATATGCACAGAGAGCAGACTACATTTTATGCAAGCTATATATGTATGGTCTTTCCTTACTACATCATTACATGTGTCTACATACAGCATCTCTAATTGATGTATGGGTAACAAAACTTATATGAAAGGAATGTTGTTGCTGGGAGCATAACACTGAAAACAAACTTCATATATCATGTTCTGTAAACAAATTTCAACCTATTTTTTAAAATAATATTAGCTACACTGCTTTGAGGTCAGATGTAGGTTTTCACGTGGCTATAGGGGTTTGATTATTGTACCAGGGCAACAAAATCCTTTAATATAAACTGTGTGTTATGATTTTCAGATACAGTTTGCATGTATTTAGATTGGTAATACTCAATTAATTATCTGACTGACCCTGTAACAACAGGGGCCAAATCTGCACAAAGCATATTTAAGGTGAAAATTCAAATGACATGGAGTAGTGTTAATAAACCACTTTTGCTGCATTAACACCATCCCTCTCTTTCCATAATAAAACTTAAAAAACTTAAATTGCAAAATTCTGTTCTGCTTGCAAAACTGACAATGAAACATGTCCTCCAACCACACAAGTACAATATTACTAATTACAAACGGAGTAGTTCAATTTCTACCTACAAATGATATTGGATGCAGTGAATGGGATGCAAATCATGGGCAAATAGACGCAGCTTAAAATTGAACAAATAGTAATCTTATTAGACAGATTTACAGTCCAAGATGTGTAAAACGCACACTGGTTGTTTCATAATCCAAAGTCTGTTCTAGTTTGGAACTCTAGGAGACAAAGGCCCCTCTGTTAGACCTCCACCTTCGTTTTGTATCAAAAGAAGTATTTTTCTGGGCCTATCCATGCTAATGTCTTTTGTTTACAACTCAAGACAACTGCAAAAGGAAAGGCTTTAAAAACTGAATTTATAAAGAAAACTCATGCACAGCCTATGGTAGCCACTTATCTTATAGAAACAAAATAGCACAACAGGGATAATCGACCTAAATGACATTCTATTATCACGAGATGGGGCCCATTTGCTTCTTTAAAGTTTGTTCTTCTCAAATGCGTGTGTGTGTGTGTGTGCACGCGCGATTTGGATTTTTAACGTAGCTTTAAAAAATGTTCAGTCATATTGCTACGATGTTTGCAGTGTGGCAGTTTATAGTGATGTCTGGCATTGGAGCACCATACCACAGACGTGTAGCATGATGTCCCACCCAGTCACATTATCCTGGCAAAGGCCGAGTCCTAACACTAACCTCTAAATGCTGAGCGCCAAGTGAGGCAGCTGTTAGTATCATTTTTATAAGTCTTTGGTATGACTTGGCTGGGGTTCGAACCTGCAACCTTTTGCACTGAGGCAGACACTCAAACCACTAGGCCACTGGAGTTGTCTTTCTCAAATGCTGGGAACTGACAAAACAAAAAAGCAACCGCAATGAAACTGTTGGGTGCCTCCCCAGTCACATTATCCTGGCAAAGGCTGAGTCCTAACACTAACCTCTAAATGCTGAGCGCCAAGTGAGGCAGCTGTTAGTATCATTTTTATAAGTCTTTGGTATGACTTGGCTGGGGTTCGAACCTGCAACCTTTTGCACTGAGGCAGACACTCAAACCACTAGGCCACTGGAGTTGTCTTTCTCAAATGCTGGGAACTGACAAAACAAAAAAGCAACCGCAATGAAACTGTTGGGTGCCTCCCCAGTCACATTATCCTGGCAAAGGCTGAGTCCTAACACTAACCTCTAAATGCTGAGCGCCAAGTGAGGCAGCTGTTAGTATCATTTTTATAAGTCTTTGGTATGACTTGGCTGGGGTTCGAACCTGCAACCTTTTGCACTGAGGCAGACACTCAAACCACTAGGCCACTGGAGTTGTCTTTCTCAAATGCTGGGAACTGACAAAACAAAAAAACAACCGCAATGAAACTGTTGGGTGCCTCCCCCTACATTGGCATAGCAGATAATCCAAGGGTCTCACATTTAGCACCAGCCCAGGCCAGACTCAGTGTGCCCTTGGTAATGGGACTTAGCTCCTATTTCCTCTACATGATGTAGCCATTAATGTGCTTAAGATGTAACTTTTTTGGGAGTAGAGATAATTTTAATTATGTAATACATTAGCTCTGGTTTGATAATAACTAAAGGTAAAATGAGAAAGCTGCATGATGGCCACAATACAGCCTTGATAAAATCCTCTAAAGATGTGTGATTAAAAAAGGCTGAAGTAGTGATAGCCTTAACTTCATGGTTTTTATCCTCCTGAATGAGAGGTTTCTCTATGAGAAAGACTGATAAGTTAATGGTTTCTGTAAATCACTCTCAAGGGGAGAAAAAAAAAACATTGTCCTACCGTCCTTGGCAACCAGGAATACAGCCCTAAGAATGTGCATCTTTATACTCAATTACACTCAAATAAATTACACAGTTTTTATTTAAACAATAATTAAGTTATATTTTGTGAAATATTAATAACGATCTGTTACTTTCAGTGCTTTAGTGATCCTGTGACGAAGGGTGTAGTTGGAAAGCAAAATCTGTTTTAAACCTGTAGATGAATCCATAATAACTCTTTTCACTAGTTAGAATTCTTGGGGAGTACTTTTCTGCATGTTAATAATTAATATATTCTTTATGTTTATTAGCGTTTGTTCCATTACACGTTGACATTTTAGTTTTGTTGTTATGTGCGTATATGAACTATCATGAACAACTATTTTAACCTTGGTTTTTAGAGTGTATCAGTTACTATAATTACAGTTGATAGTTATGATATTATTTGAGAATGCATGGTTGATGTTTTCATGTGTTGATAATTATTCGTTTTAGCAAAACAAAACAGAATTAAATGTTGATGATGATATATATATATATATATATTTTCAATGCCACTTGAGAATAAAATGTCAAAAAATTCTTTCCCTGAACATTTCCCAACTGTACATTTAAGTAATAAAATATTTAAAAGTCAGTTTATCTTCTTGTTCTTGCTCTTTCATTTAGGCATTGTTTTTGCTGTTGAAAATATTTTCTCTGGTGGACTTCTGTGTTTATTGTCTTTTTGTTGATCTAGATGAGTGCACAGATACAAAAAAGTTCTTAAAGATTGCTGAATTCTAATGTTTCCAGAGCAGTATAATGCCCTTCTCCCATCAATAAACTGCAGGTTAAGAACATCATATAATTTCCTATCAGCACTTGGGTAATGTTTGGTTTCCAGACCACTGCAAGTTTCATAACATTATTTATTGATTCAGCATTATTAATTGTCCATAAATTGTTTGTATTTTCCTTCTGCCTTGATCTAAAATGTACTTGTCAATATGGGAGTTTTTGGTTCTGGTAAAGTAATTTATAAATATGTCACATTTTGTATATGCAAATATTTAACCTGAAATCCTCTCATATTCATAAGTATCATTGGCATTAACAAGCCCTGGGTCACCAAGTATATATTCTGTTATGGAGTTTCTTGAAGTTAGTTCAATGGTAGCAAGATTTATTATGTAATTTTGTAAACCATCTTTTAGGTGTCTAGGGGAAAGCATATTAGAATACCCAGATAAAGAAGGTGCAATAGCTTACATTAATGCTTTTTCCTCATCTGTACCAAACTCCATGATTTTAGGTATACTAAAGTTTAAGATCTCTGTTACAGAAGATTCCAATTTACTGGAAATATTAGATATCATATGCACAGTCAGTAACAGAGAAAGTGGAGATTTAAAGTGTTGACATTCATCAATTTTCAATTTAAAAAAACAAACATTTCTAGATGATAAATTTACCTCTTTACATACTGTATGGAAAGGTTTGAGTGTATTTGAGTACACTCGAGTCTACATAAATGAAAAGATGTGCTGGCCTCAAGAAGTGTCAAATGTGACATCTCTGTGGAGGTGGAGGAGCTTTGCTGACAACACAATGGTTGTATACAAGGTATGCCTTGATGTCTTGCTATGGTCTACAATAACCATGTAGTAACAGAAGACTAAAGGAAGTCATTGAGAACATTCACTAATTATTTAATAGTGAGGCAAGTAAACAATTCCAATGAAATCCGCCTTGTGAATCTACAACTTCCAAAGGATTGGGGTTGGAAGCTAGGAGGGGGAAAGAACCCTAGGGGGATTTACTATCCCTTATTCTGCTTCTTGTTCTTTATCCATCCTCTGTGCAAGTTTCCTGACCACTGATAAGTAGGAAAGAACATATCTGCTGTAGGTACTGACACGCAAAAAGCTTTCTTTGTCTAGAAAGTATCTTTGTGTCTAAGTAGCACATCGACTTCAGGCTCATAACGGGACAAGGGGATCCCCAATATTTTCATCCTTGTGTTTCAAACCAAACTGGATTTACTATGCGAACACTGCATCCATATTATTGTATACTTCATTTATGGCATTGTTGAATATTCATGTCTCCTCCTTATCCACCATATAAGATGCTTGGTGGAATTGGTTTGGAGATCCTAGGAGGAGAGGGTGTACCATTTTCTCTGCATCATCAGCAAAATCCTGAGAATTAACAACTATATACATGGTATTTTCTTCTCCCTGTTCCAAACTTTTGGTGGAGTACAGGAGTATTATACATGGGGTAGGCTGGGAAAGAGGGACATAGATATATTGTGACTCTGCAAGGGAAGTGAATAAACTGTCCCTATTGGTGTTATGTCTGAACTAGGAGAACTTTTCTCACCCCTCCTAGGCCTCTTAGAGGAAGGGGGACTAACCCTCTCCTTCTGTGATGACTTCTCCTGAGAAATGTGTGGGTATCTTTGAACGTCAGTATTTGTACTTGCAAAGGGTCATTTAGAAGACACTCATGCTGGTACAGGATGATTTCTCACTTAAAAGGGAAACTCCACATCCCAAATGGGTTAACATATGGAAGGAAGGGGCATGGGTCCAATCTACTTTCACTGATAGTGTGCATAAATGCAGACTCTATCCCAGTACTTGAGTAATTTGGTAATATGGAAGCAGGGAAGTTCAATCCAATTGCAGACCCTATACCTTGATCTGGCATGTGTTCCTGATGCCCTGTGACTAGTATCATGACTGGTGCCTGGTACCTGGTCAATGATTGGCCACCTAAAGTCAATGGTGATCTAGATCTGTACAAATAACCTTCCCCAGAACAAGAAAAGCCATAAGGTTGTGAGAACTGCTTATTACATGACCTCAGGTATCTAGATAATATTGACCCTCACTTGCGGGGATACACAATCATATTTCTTAACAGGGTTTAGTTCTGTGCCCAAGAGTGGCAAGACTGCTTGTTATTTGAAGGTACTTTACCCAATCCTTAGTATATACTAATAGTTGGGGGATTTTCAATTGATCCTAATAGGTTTATTGTCCTTAATGATAGATTCTGCCATCTTCTGAGAAGATACTATCTTATCAGGGATGCTGCTGCTCCTCCTTCATTGTATTTGGGGGAGTGCAATCAAGCCTCTGAGAAATAGCTGTTACCTCCTTAAGGGTGGTACAGCAGTTACCTCCTGGAAGATGCTGCCTTCCCCTCTGTTACATAAATCTATATTGTGTGCTTAAATTTTGTCTGTGATTGAGGGTTGTGAAGCCTGATTTTTGTCTTGATATAAGAAGTAAACAAGATGTTTACTGTAATTTTAGTTCAAGACCTGACTCTGTGCATGAGTAAGTGGGCTTTTCCATAGGACTTGTTATGGCATATGGGCCAGTGATAGATAGTCAGACTGGTTCGATGCAAATGTTCTAGGAATTTCTAGAATAGGCAGTTGGTACATTTAGCACAGATAAAGCTTCTCCATTGTGGAAAAAATAATAGTTGTGAAAGGTAAGTTATTACTGATATTAAAAGGCTGTTGATAAACAACAAACCAACCAAACCTGCCATCCCTAGCAGATTTAATTGAAAGATCAAAAAATGCAACTAGAAATGCTGTAATGTACAGCTCATGATGTTAACCACTAGGATATTATTTATATAAATTAATTTTGTATTACAAAATTTAGCAAAGATGCTCTCGTTGATATATCCATGCTTAAATAATGCACTATGATTTTATTGTATATGATTAATTGTACCATTTTCATTCAACAGACAACAAACGTTTTGTTCATATACAATATACATGAATCATGCATGAATTTGTTATCTCCTTGTGATGTGCTTGGATCATAGTAAACCTTTCAAACTATCATTAACAGTTCAATACCTAAAACCTATTCAATAACTTACCCAAAAATTTAAAACACAGTAAAAAAATAGGATTTTAATTTACTCTTTAAGGAATTTGTAAATCACCTGTTTTAGAGATTATGCCAGGATTTTATTAAAAGGGGGAAGTTCCCCTCTCCAGTCACCAAAATAAGGTGGGAAACAAAAAGCTCCATGAGGAAATATTGATAGTTCAATATTTTTATAAAACTAAAATATGCATCTCTCTTTCTGCCTGCTGCATTCTGTTTAAGCTCTATTAATATCATGAACCTCAAATGATGTCTCCTCTAGTTGTATGAGCATTATCCTGTGGATGGTTTCTGAGGTTAGTCTCTTCCTTATCTGTGTATGAATATTGTTCTGTGCTGAGAACCCCTTTCAGTCTGCTGTCTGAAGGGACATAACCATAGTTAGCTTAGCCAGCTTGAAAATTTGGGAAACTGTTCTTTATGGTTATGTACAATTTTTCATAGGTACTGGATGGCTCTGTTCTAAAATAAGATTTCTATTTACTAACATGAGGTCTGCCAAAGTTTCACTTTCTTGAATCAGTGCTTTGATGACTGCCAGACCAGATTTCATACCCATTACATAATGCTGTATTAGAGTTTTAAGTCCATCACTATCACAGTCTGCTTGTTGAGACTGAGGTATTTTGATCAAAAGAACATCCATACTTTTTAATTTTCTGTTATATTCTTATTTATTGAATTTATCTTAACTTTTGGGGTGCTGGATAGTTTTGTAACACATGATCCCCCAGTGCTGAATAGTTTGAGAAAAGAATCTAAAATAGTGGTCTATTTTAAACTGCCTGTATTTTAATTAGGCTTGGTATTCTGTCTTTTCTACATTTAATTTAAAACTGAACAGGGAGTTGAACAGCATGCCTTCAGTTTTTTTCCATCCTGCAAGTACATTGGACATGCATTCAACATCATTTCAAGTTCAAAAATGGTATCTCCAGTGACAATTTTACAGCCCCAATAATATTAAAAACTTTGCCAAATGAACTCGTCATCTGAAGATGAACCATATTAGAAGTCAGGCCATTTGGGTAGCACACATTCTAAAAAAAGCATGTGTAAAATATGCTTGACAAATGCGAGGTTAAAACTATGACAGAGTGATTGTTCCAGGGCCCAATGTGACAATCAAATTTAATTTAACAACCAATTATCTCAAGATGAAGGAACCAGTTGTGCTACCTGAACATTGACACATGTCATGACAATCACTTCATTTAAATAAAAATTGTATACTGTGCAAGGTACATTTTTATACAGGAATTCTCATGCATAACTACTCTCCATGTGTGTGAATTTGTACAAATTTTGTGCAATTTGAACACTTGTGCATCCTGGCAGCTTCTCTGCTGTTTAATAAATATTTCTGAGAGGCAAATGCTACATTTTCTTAGAAGGTCACAGATAGTCCAGGAAGCTAATTTTTGTGCATAATCTGATAATGAATCCCAAAAAGGATCAAAAAGTTCTACATTTTTAGTGAGACTCCTTCCTGAAACAGCAGATCACATACATCATTGTTCTGTCGATAATAAGCATATTTTAATGCCTTAGAAGCATCCTCACTCTTTGGATTCCAACTGTCAGTGTTTTTCAACTCCTGTATTGCTTTCTTAACAGACTGGAACGATGCTTCAAATCCAGATATAACACCAGTTAGATTCTTCATTGTTAGTGAGACTCCCTCCTGAACCAGTAGATCACACACATCATTCTTCTGTCGATTATAAGCATTTTCTAATGCTTTTGATGCATCATCACATTTTGGATTCCAATTGCCACTGTCTTTCAAATGCTGTATTGCTTTCTTAACAGACTGAACTGATGCTTGAAATTCACATAAACCAGGAAGATTTTTCATTGTCAGTGTTATTCCCTCCTGAATCAGAATATCACACACGTCATATGTCTGTTTACTATAAGCAAATTGTAATGTTCTAGAAGCATATGCACACTTTGGATCCCAATTCCCAGTGTTTTTCAACTGTTGCACTGCTACCTTCACATACTCAAGTGGTCTTAAGATCACATCAGGAAAGTTCTTCATTGTTAGTGAGACTCCCTCCTGGACCAGTAGATCACAAACATCATACTTCTGTCGATTAAAAGCATTTTCTAAAGCTTCAGATGCATCATCGCACTTTGGATCCCAACTGCCACTGTCTTTTAACTGCTGTACTGCTTTCTTAACAAAATGAATTGATGTCTTAAATTCACATAAACCAGAGAGATTTTCCATTGTTAATGATACTCCCTCCTGAATCAGTATGCTACACAACTCATACTCATCTCTAATAAATGCATCTTGTAATGCTCTTGATGCATAAGCACATTCTGGATCCCAATTGGCAGTGTCTTTCAACTGCTGGACTGCTGTTTTCACATAATCAAGTGGTCTCAATATCACACCTTGAAGATTCTTCATTGTCAGTGAGACTCCCTCCTGGACCAGTAGATCACAAATATCATACTTCTGTTGATTATAAGCATCTTCTAATGCCTCAGAGGCATCATCACACTTTGGATCCCAATTGTCAGTGTCTTTCAGCTGATGTATTGCATTCTTAACAAACTGAAATGATGCGTCAAATTTACATAAACCAGGAAGATCGTTCATTGCTAGTGAGACTCCCTCATGAATAAGCAAGTCACACAACTCATACTTCTGTCTTCCAAATGCATATTGTAATGCTCTAGATGCATAGGCACACTTTGGATCCCAACTGTCAGTATCTTTCAACTGTTGTACTGCACTTTTCACATAATCAAGTGGCCTTAATATCACACCATGAAGATTCTTCATTGTTAGTGAGACTCCCTCCTGGACCAGCAGATCACACACATCATATTGCTCTTGATAATATGCATTGTCTAATGCTTTTGATGCATCATCACACTTTGGATCCCAAATGTCAGTGTCTTTCAAATGCTGTATTGCTTTCTTAACAAACTGAAAAGATTCTTCAAATTCACATAAACCAGGAAGATTCTCCATTGACAGTGAGACTCCCTCTTGAATCAGTAGGTCACACACATCATACTTCTGTCTACTAAATGCATATTGTAATGCTCTAGATGCATAAGAACATTTTGGATCCCAATTTGCAGTATCTTTTAACTGTTGCACCATTGCTGTCACATAATGAAGTGATCTCAATATCACACAACTAAGATTCTTCATTGTTAGTGAGACTCCCTCATGGACAAGTAGATCACACACATCATACTTCTGTCGATAATATGCATTTTCTAATAGCTCAGATGCTTCATCACACTTTGGATCCCAACTGTATGTGTCTTTCAACTGTTGTAAAGCTTTCTTGACTGACTGAAATGATGCTTCAGATCCAAATATAATACCAGAAAGATTCTTTATTATTAGTGAGACTCCTTCCTGTACCAGTAGATCACACACGTCATACAGCTGTTGATTATAAGCATTTTCTAATGCTTTAGATGCATCATCACATTTTGGATCCCAACTGATACTGTCTTTCAAATGTTGTATTGCTTTCTTAACAGACTGAACTGATACTTGAAATTCACATATACCAGCAAGATTCTTCATTGTTAGTGAGACTACTTCCTGAACCAGAAAATCACACACATCATACTTCTGTTTACTATAAGCATACTGTAATGCACTAGAAGCATAAGCACACTTTGGATCCCAATTTGCAGTGTCTTTCAACTGCTGCACTGCTCGTTTCACATAATCAAGTGGTCTTAAGATCACATCAGGAAGATTTTTCATTGTTATTGAGACTCCTTCCTTAACCAGCAGATCACACACAACATAGTTCTGTTGACAATAAGCATTTTCTAAAGATTTTGATGCATCATCACATTCTGGATCCCAACTGTGACTGTCTTTCAAATGTTGTATTGCTCTCTTAACAAACTGATCTGATGACTGAAATTCACATAAACCTGGAATATTTTTCATTTTTAGTGAGACACCCTCCTCAATTAGAAGATCACACACATCATACTTCTGTTTACTGTATGCATATTGCAATGATCTAGATGCATCATCACACTCTGGATCCCAATCATCAGTCTCTTGCAACTGCTGTACTGCTTTTTTAACTGAATGAACTGATGCATCAAATCCAAATATAATACCAGGAAGATTCTTCATTGTTAGTGAGACTCCCTCCTGGACCAGTAGATCACAAACATCATACTTCTGTCGATTATAAGCATTTTCTAATGCCTCAGAGGCATCATCACACTTTGGATCCCAATTGTCACTGTCTTTCAAATGTTGTATTGCTCTCTTAATGGACTGAACTGATGCTTGAAATTCACATAAACCAGGAAGATTTTCCATTGTTAGAGAGACTCCCTCCTGAATCAGTAAATAACACACATCATACTTCTGTTTATTAAATGCATATTGTAATGCTCTAGATGCATAGGCACACTTTGGATCCCAACTGGCAATGTCTTTCAAATGCTGTATTGCACTTTTCACATAATCAAGTGGATTTAATACCACACCATGAAGATTCTTCATTGTTAGTGAGACTCCCTCCTGGATCAGTAGATCACAAACATCATATTTCTCTTGATAACATGCATTTTCTAATGCTTTTGATGCATCATCACAACTTGGATCCCAATTGTCAGTGTCCTTCAACTGCTGTATTGCTCTCTTAACAATCTGTGAAGATTCTTTAAATTCACATAGCCGAGAAAGGTTCTCCATTGTTAATGATACTCCCTCTTGAATCAGTAGGTCACATGCATCATACTTCTGTTTGCTATAAGCATATTGTAATGCTCTTGATGCATAAGCACATTCTGGATCCCAATTGGCAGTGTCTTTCAGCTGCTGGACTGCTGTTTTCACATCATCCAGTGGTCTCAATATCACACCTTGAAGATTTTTCATTGTTAGTGAGACTCCCTCCTGGACCAGTAGATCACAAACATAATAATTCCGTTTATTATAAGCAATTTTTAATGCTTCAGATGCATAATCACACTTTGGATCCCAAATGTCTGTCTCTTTCAGCTGTTGTAATGCTTCCTTAACAGAAGTAAGTGATTCTTGAAGTTCAATTATAATACCGGGAAGATTCTTCATTGTGAGTAAGCATCCTTCTTGAACCAGTAGATCACACACATCATACTTTTGTTGATTAAAAGCATTTTCTAATGCTCTGGAGGCATCATCACATTCTGGATTCCAATTGTTGTTGTCTTTCAAATGCAGTATTGCCTTCTTAACAGACTGAACTGATGCATGAAATTGACATAAACCAGGAAGATTCCTCATTGTTAGTGAGACACCCTCCTGAATCAATAGATCACATACATCATACATCTGTTGATTATAAGCAGTTTCTAATGCTATAGACGGATAAGCATTCTCTGGATCCCAATTGGCAGTGTTTTTCAAAAGCTGAACTGCTTTCATAACAGACTGAAATGATGCTTTATATCCAAATGTAATACCAGGAAGATTCTTCATTGTTAGCGAGACTGCCTCCTGAACCAGTAAATCAGACACATCATACTTCTGTTTACTATAAGCATTTTCTAATGCTTTTGATGCATCATCACATTTTGGGTCCCAATTGGCACTGTCTTTCAAATGTTGTATTGCTTTCCTAACAGACTGAACTGATGCTTGCAGTTCACATAATCCAGGCAGATTCTTCATTGTTAGTGAGACTGCCTCCTGAACCAGTAAATTACACACATCATACTTCTGTTGATTATAAGCATTTTCTAATGCTTTGGATGCATCATCACATTTTGGATCCCAAATGTCACTGTCTTTCAAATGTTGTATTGCTTTCTCAACAGACTTTACTGATGCTTGAAAATCACATAAACCAGGCAGATTCTTCATTGCTAGTGAGACTCCCTCCTGAATCAGTATATCACACATATCATACTTCTGATCCGTATAAGTAAATCCTAATGCTAAAGATGCATCATCACACTTTGGATCCCAACTGTCAATGTCTTTCAAATGCTGAATTACTTTCTTAACAGATGCAAATGATGCTTTTGATTCCATTACAACAGCAGGAAGATTCTCCATTGTTAGTGAGACTTCAGCTTGAATCAGCAGATCACATACATCATATTTCTGTGTACTGTAAGCTATCTGTAATGCTTCAGACGCATCACAACACTTGGAATCCCAGACACAAGTTTCTTTCAAAGTTTGTATTAGACTGGAAACTGCCTGCTGAGAACTATATTTTAATACATTAGGAAGCATGATCATTAACACAATGACTTCATCTTTTACAAGATAAGATGCCATATCAAACTGCTCTTTACAGTAAGCTATATACAGTGCAGTGGAATATGGAGATGGCACGGCTTTTCCCGAGTACGTCGAAGGTGGCAAGAAAACATCCCTGTGCGTCCATTTATACCAATGGGGATTCCAGATATAATGACATTTCAGATGTTCTATCACCTTCAATAAAGCATTAATGTCTCCTTGTCTTACAACATCTACTACATGCTTTCTATCCAGTGTGATACCTTCTTTCAAGAAATAATCTATCACATCCTGATTTCCTGATACATAGGCTCTACATAATGCATCTTTTGTCTCATCACACATTGGATTGAAAATCTCTCTCCTCTTCAAGCTCTCAAGGACAGACTGAACTCTTTTGAGGTCACCATGTCTGGAAGCATTACTAAGACTTATGTGTGTATAAGATGCATTCATAGCAATTAGTTCATCTGTAATCTCAAAATGGTGGTAGTAAAGAGCTAACTCCAGTAGGCTCTGCTTCTCTTTACACTGCCAACAGTCAGAGCTGTTATCTGTATGTGTGCATGCCAAGAATTCCAGTAATTGACTGTACACTGATGTGACAACATCTACATCACTTAGCATTAGATGTTGCAAAAATGTGATACATTCTCCTTCTCTAAGATCCTGGTCTTCATGGAACCGAAATTCATCACTAAAAAAATCCCTGACCCTATTACCTTTGAGCAACACATCTTTGAGTTTCATCAAAAACTGATACTGTTTGAGAGCTGAATGTTTCACAACACTCTTTATAAGTTCTTTCACTACAACATCATAAACCATCCGCTCTGCCAGAATTGCATATAATGGCACAGGTATAAACACATTCTGTAAAGTTTTGTCTTGGGTTTCTGCAGTGTAGGTTCTCTGATACAAATACTCAGCATCACCATATTTCACTACTATCTCTGGACAACGATCCCAAAGGACCTGTCCTACAGCCTCACCGACTACAGCATGAGAAAACCAGATGCAGAGTTTTGCAACAAAAGACCCTGAACTGATTTCATGTGAAATGGACTTCACAACATATAACCCCAAAAAACTGTCATAAACATCCCTCAGTAATGCGACAGATGCCTTCCTTCTTGAAATGTGGAGATGTGAAGCCAACTCCATCAATAAATGTTTGCATGACTTCGGCATAGATTCCAGTGATAAATACTCCTCACATATCCCACCGTTACAAAAAAGAAAAGCCAGAGATAGGAATCTTGTAGTCTCCAACTTGGAGATATTATGAACAAATAGTTTTTCTGGATATCTGAAGAATGCTGGTCCTCTATTAAATAAGTTACTATCCCCTGCAAATAGCGAACAGCATAGTGGAAAGTCAATCAAGCCACTAAAAGTAGCTATGCATTTTTCCATTTCATTTTCATTCATAGTTCTTTTATGTCTCTGAAGCTCTCTATTTAACATGCTCATCTTCTCTGAGTGTTGTAGTTGTTCTGAAGAGAGTGTCAGTGACAAATCATTAGAAAAGAGTTTTATTGATTCTAAGTTGGTATAAGCCTTTGACAGTACATCAACTCTGGTGGTTATGATGACCTGTAACTTTCCTGCAACAACATGCTCCTGTATGGTGGGTAGATAAACCATCCACTCCTGCAGACGGCCCAAGTCAAGGTCAAATTGTCCTAATATGTCTTCCAGTATGACAACGTCTACCCAATCTGTGTCAACTGCCTCCCAATCATTTGGACTATAAATCACCACACGCCTATTGCTATAAATTTCATTATCTGCCAGGTGAAAGGCCATAGTTGTCTTGCCTGCTCCTGGATTTCCTCTGATGATAACAGATCTTTTCCCCTCCAGCAATTTCTTTGCTACCTCTGCTTGTGTTGTTGGAATGCATTCAAGCCGTCGAACTGTATCAAGCTTGTATTCTGTCTGACCTAGAAAGGAGGAAATGATTAAATGAAGAGACAAGAAAGAATGTTTCACAAAAATAATAAAAATAATATACACCCCCAGCTCCCTAGCTATGTATATGGCTGAACATGATAGATATCCATACATTCTATTACATGCTGTATCAAACTTCCCCCACCCCAACAGATGTAATACAAAATCTTTTAAAACCAGTCTTGAAAGATCACTGCTATGAGAAACCACCTGTCATTGGAGATTCTTACTGCACAAGTTTAGTAAATATATAGCATTATGATCTGTCATGAGACCGGGCTATTATGGCTGAAAAGATGGTCTTTCATGACAAAATCTACTTTACAGGCAAAATGGCTCTAACAGCCTGGTCTCTAAGATAGCCACATTTTCACGACAGATTTATATTTTATATATACTTAATCTCTGTACAACAGCTAATTTTATACTATAGATGACTTTATTTAAAGATGGCTAGCTTATACTGGCTGCACCATATTATGTGCCTTCTTCTATAAATGCATGTATAAAACGTGTAAGTATTTAGAATATGTCGGTTTCCATTGGTATTTTTATTTATTTGATCAATGACCCCCCCACCCCCGAGACTCTTCCCGCAGGAGAGTAGATCAAAGTTCATATCCCATCTTTGCTGAAGGCAACTAAATGAGCAAAAAATATATCAAGTTTGGTTAGTTTCCACCAGATAATTTAATAGTTGTTATGCACAACTGATGTATTGTATTAATACTTAGAATTAGGTATTCTTAGTACTACTACTAGTCTTCGCAGAGTTATACTGAGAGGGATTCATTTATATAATAATCATTCATCGGAATTACAGTGCCTGAAATTCAAAGACATTTGAATAAACAAGAGCTAAACAGAATTACTGTGAGTTCATTTAAAGACTATTTGGGATTAAAACATAGTGATCCTTACAATACAGACTACCGTTTGGAATACCTTTGGAACTCATTCAGATTATTTGAAACTTCTGCAATTGATAGAACATATAGGTCTTTAGCAATTCGTTCACCATTTTTTAAGTTATTTTCACTTATTCGCTTTGAATGTTTGGGAAATAAATTATATTCCAGTTCATACAAAACTTGATGGTTATTGATCTTTTTTGTTACTTATTTTATGACCATAGAGTCATAACACTATCTTTGATTTCTTTGAGCAATATTTAGATGTTGCAGCCATTTTGGATATAAGATCAAAACCATTTTCAACTAGGATCATCTAGACATCATAAGTCATTTGGTGAAACTGCATATGAAAATTGCACAAATAATTATAATATGGTTTTCAAGATGGCTGCCATGGTGTCCACACTGTATATCAGATTAGCAACTAGATATCAGGAGGAGTCTTCAGGCAGAAACCCCACACTGATATGAATTTATTTCCATCTAACAGAAATACCAATAACAAGGTTTTCAAGATGACTGTCATGGTGGCCACAATTTATGTTAGGTTGGCACCATTTTCATTTTGGACCAATTAGACCAAAATGAAAATGAAAATTCTGCCTGAAGACTCCTTCTAAGAAGTCTTTTCATGAAAACCCTGTGATAATATTATGTCATCCTTGAGTAGAAATAACAAGATTTTGAAGATAGCCAGTGTGCTTGCATCACCGGCTATCTGAGCAACAACATTTTCATTTCTTCACCAGCTATACATTATAAGAAGTATTCCAGTGAAAAGCCCATGTCGATATGATTTTCCATTCTGGCTGAGTACTGATAAAAAAATTTACAAGATTGTCACTGTGATGTCACTGTGGTGACCATAATGGATCCCCATTTTTATTTAGGAACAACTAGACCATGGGGTGAAGGTTTATGAATATTTATGTTTTCATGACATGCTTCATGTAGCTTATGAGCTGTAATGATAACAAATGCTTGCTAGCAGACAGGCACCACAAGTTGGACAACAGGTCATTACGGGTGCCAGAAGATGTATAAAGGACCACCATATAAACTCGTCTGATCTATGACCAGTAGAGCTAAAAATAATTACAAAAAACAAACTCGCTGTAAATCCATCCAAAAGTGGAAGCACACAATATGTGCTAATGTAGTAAATTTATGTGCAGTAGAAGTTGTTCCTGTACAAAATACGTTTAAATGAACTATTGTTGGGTTATTGCCACAGTATCTGCAATGAAACTATCACTATTAAATGACATAAAACAGACAGTCAGAGAAAATAAATCGTTCTACACTTTAATAAGAGTCTTAAAATGCAAAGCAAATGACTTAATGATGAAGAAAACAAACATATTTTAATAGCTGTAATATACACTGTTACTCTTGCATAACTGAATTTACTAGTTAGGATGATGGTTGACGGTCTTAAGAAACCTGGTTTAAAGTATTGTACCTACTATTACGGTAGGAATGTTCACTACTGTAAGCTGGTAGAATGTTCAGCCATTACAATCAGGCCCAACATAAACATGCCTTCACTCTGGCATACTAAACATCAAAGGTAAAATGAGAAGGTAGTGTGTGACAGCCAGAAAACAGCTCTCATGAGCTTTAATCTTCATAAAAGAAATGTTCTCACTGAGGGACAAATAAGCTCCCTTGATAGCTTCCACCTGGAAACAGTAAACATCAAAATGTTCGAGAAACCCTTTATGGGTAGGAAGAGGTGATGCCAACACTTCATTCTCCCTTTAGTGGAAGCCAAATAAAACCTTAAGCCTTATCTGGAAAAAAGAGTTTACCTTGGCCATCCCTCAGTGCAGATATGACTAAGAATAGGGATCTCAGCTGGAAGTGTAGCCAATGAAGGTAGAATGTTCTTAGCCAGAAGCTGGGTTTGAAAAAGCAGAGAAACTTAATCATGATTATTGCTGAACCATAAACAATGCTTTTCTACTGACAAGGCATAAAGCTTGTGCCTTCTCTTTGCTGAGGCTAGAGCAAGCAGGAAAACCTTTTTAAGGAAAAGCTTTTCGAAGGAAGCTTCACTCAGCGGCTGATAAGAGGATTTTGACATTGCGCAAACAATGTAATCAATATTAGGCATCAGTGAGTGATATACAGGTCTCTAAAGCTCAAAATACTTGATGAGATCAGAAAGATGATGGTCAACCCAACTGTTGGATGCCTTGAGAACCCAAGTGTCTGAAAGGGCTGCCCTTTAGCCCTTAATAGTGGATGCCAAACATTTTCTCTCCTTGAAAAGTAAGAAAAGAGAATCTGACACTGCGCTCAAAGGCGACAGCTAGGTTCAACACATTTACAACTGCACCAATCACTGAAGATTCTCAATGTCCCACATCTGAGGATGGATCTGCTGTCAGAGTGCAGGGGTTTCTGCTTCACAACAGCCCACAGATGCTCCACCTTCACGCTTGGCTTAATTGAGGCAACCAATCTGACAGCTGCACTGTCCAGGCTAGGAGATAAGCCAAGCATTAGGTTGGAGAATCTGTGTGCTGTTGTATAGCAGAAAACCCTACACTCCAACAGCAGATCTGTCCTCTGTGATCTTCTTGGCATGTCTACCAACAGGTCTAGTAGGTTGCTAAACCACAAATGTTGGTTCTACAGGAGATGCTTTCAGGATAAGCTGAGCAATGATGATCCTGACCTGGTGGGGTGCCTTTGGAATCATACTGAAAGGTGGGAAGGCAAAAGCAAGCCAGTCATTTCCACTACGTGCTGAAGGCATCTGCAATCCAAGCCTCTGATCTGGGACTAGGGAGACATAAAAAGGGAGCTTTGTATTAGTCTCGCCATGAACAAATCTGTAAAGAATGTCCCCAACAATTGGAAAAGTAACTCTGCTACTAATTTTGTGCAGGATCATTTAGTGAAGACCACATGACACATTAACAACAGTCTGCCGGATATTCCTCTTTCCAGGAATAAGGTAGACTTAAGAGTGTTTTCCTCCAAGACTGCCCAATGGAGGAGGTTCCAAACTTTTGTGTACAGAGAAGGAGCATGTCTCCTTCCTTACCAAATGATGTATGCTACCACTGATGTGTTGTTGGAGATCATCACACAGTGACTCCTTATGAAGTTGACACAATCCTTATATAAGGCTAGAAATATAGTCTGCATTTCTAAGTGTTTAAATGAATGGCTGCTTCTTCCTACCACCAAATTCCCTGAACAATTATGCTAACTGGCTCCAGGAGAGCACCCCAACCTGAATCTGACATGACGGTATACAGAAATGAAAGTGAATTGGGACTCCAGGCAGAAATCTGACCTGATTTAGTCACTAAAACAGTCAGTGTTGAAGATTTGATCGGAGAAGCTAGAAGATCCTTGTGCGATCTCCAGTTTTCTTGAATCAAAGCTGGAGAGGGTGCAAGTAAAATCTTCCTGGAGGAAACAAGTCTTAAAATTTCATTTTCTAGAGAGCTCATTATATGAAAGAGAGACCTATATGCACTGTATACTGTATTCATGCTACAATTAGTAAACAAGAAGCCATCAAAGGAACTTACATTCTACTGGCTGAAACCAATTTATTTTAGTAAAATAAGTTTTTTCTCCAATACCTTAGGAGAACTATTACTACATCCCAAATCCAGCCCTCTCAGATAGAAATTTTCACTAAAAAAGCTAAAAGTTATCTCCCTCATCTGCAAATCCAGCTGCGGATGTTGTGAAGCTGAGTCTTTATGAAGCTGTCAAAGCAACCTGAAAAGGTGACCTGTTGTGCAACGGATATAGATCCCACCAGATCAAGTTGAGCCCTTTGGGATGAAAGAACTCTTGGATAAAAGTTTGAGAATGCAGATCCAATCACCATCCTCATCATGGATAATGTCAGTTAAAGAACAGTTCCGCTCAAATGCTATGCTTGAGGCAACTGCTATAGCATCGTGAGCCAAAAATGCATAATAAATTCATCTGAGCTGGGGTTATTGCTCGATATGAAGAGCAAATAACCCACTTTATCCAGGATGAATGGGTCTGTGCTGCTGTACCTTCCTGTTCTTTGAAAGGTAAAAATAAGCATGATCTCATTTGACGCAGCAGCTGCGTCATTTTAAGATACCACATCAAAGCCCATACTGGGCATTTTAGGTGGACTTGAGCTGAAGTGTTTTTGGATATGAATTAGGGTTCTGTCGTGAGTGAAACTGACACGTCTTATTGGAACTAGATGTAATTCGGGTCTGCTGATAGGGCATGCATTTAGCTGATTCTGCCTACTGTTGCTAATGCTGTCACTAATGCAATGAAGAGGCAGGTCTCGTATGAATGGTGAGTCAAATATGCCCTTGACAGTAGTTCAAATTGTGTCTTCTTCAACCAGGCTAGTACCCATGATAGGTTTCACCTTGGGTAGAGAGCCAACGTTTTTGGCTGAGTATAATCAAAGTTGGACAGAAGGTTGGATAAGTCATTGTTTTGTCCAATATCCTCTCTTCCATGATAATGAAAGGTGTCAACAGTAACCTTGTATTGTACTTGGTGCTAACTTTGACAAGCCAGTAAAGGAAATTAGATATTCGAGGTTTATATGCGTACACCACTGTGTGAAAATTTTCCATTTGCCTTTGTATGCTTGGAGGGCCTTCGTGCTTGAGCAATTCTCTCCATAAATGGTTGTAAGAACATTATTTTTTAACTGTTTATTTTTTAGTGCCCGTTTAATATGACCCAGATCTGCAGGTTCAATAGATCTGGATTAGGATGAATCAACTTCTGTTGTAATTGTTTGAGCAGTTGAAGGAAAATCTCAATGTTTTGGGGAATTTCCATCATGAGATTGATGAGATCATTGATTCATGACTTCTCCAATCTGAGTGGTGCAATGGGGATGAGGCAACACTCTGATTGTCTTGCTTTCTATACCCACCTTTGGAATCAGAAATGTTGAAGGGTACGTGTATGCATCCAGGCCATTCTTATCTATGGATAAAGTGTTGACTGTCCAGGATTTTGGGTCTGTGATTGGTGAGACAAAGGTTGGGAGCTTAGTATTTCACCTTGATCAAATCTGTCCACCAATGGTTGGTCCCATCAGGCACATATCTGAGTGAAAACCAAGGGATGGAGAGACCATTCTATTTGGATTAGTTGATTGTTCCATGACAAATAATCTGCTAGTACATTTAGTTGTCCCAGAATATTACAAACTTGGACATGGATTTACTGTTGACCACATCACTTTAGAAAGTCCCACATGAGTATGCAAAGGTCTGGGAACTTGGTTCCACCTTGCCGATTGAGTTGTCAGAAAAAATGAGGACTCCCTTTCCATTTAAATATTCCTGCCACCAGTGAAAAGCTTTCAAAATGGCCTTCATCATTAGCATATTGATACATAGATGCCGTTCATGTCATTCCTGCGATTGTAGGGGTTGGAAATTGGTCTGCTTGGTGCCTTGTTTGCAGACTTCAATCTGGCCATTAAAAAGGGGATTAGAGGATAATGATTGTGATTGTAGCTTGGGCTTATGGTGAACCTTAAGGAAGGTGGAGGTAGAGAGCACTGTCTCATTCTGCCAACTATAAATTTGTAGCTTCTGTTATGCATTGGCTAAGTATGTTGAGCAGCTCTGTTCAATACTCAGGCAATTCAGGAGACCAACTCCCATGCATGTACTGTGAAATTCAGAGTGGGAGAAAATAAGCCACATTTCATCTGTTGGAAGACAACTATAGATACCAAGTTGAACATAGATGCCATGACTACGATACTGCATACCAACTGCTGAGTGTCATCAAAAGCCATCTGGTCCATATGGATGGGGTATGGCTTTGTCATCCTGAAAGGTGCAATATCATGGTCATCTTTTGGGGTATCCAAATGGAATACTGGTGTATGGCAATTGTAGAACCACCACCAAAAGTTTGATCGAAGGTGCTTTTGTGAGAAAAATAGTAGGTTGATGCTTGATCTTGTAAATGATGACGCACTGTTCAAAACGTCTCTAACGCTGCCAGACAGTGGAAGTAATCTGAAGTTGGATTCTTCTTTTTTTAGTCATACTATCAAGTGATGCTGGAGCTCTGGTCCAAGTAGTTGATGGAGTGGGAGGAGGAGGGGAGAGCTCTGGAGGTAAAAGGGAGAAAACTTCTTTGATTCAAGCTCAGAGGGCTGAATCCTCCCGCAACATCGTATAGTCTAGAAGTGACAAGGGCACTTGAGACCAAGCATCATTCTCTTTGCATGCACGGGGTGAGGCTAACGTCTCTTATGTTACCAGCATTTAGCTGGTGAAGAGTGCTGAGGTCTGCCACTTGCTAAACTCCTGAATTTGATACTGTGATTTCCAAGCGGTCACTGATTTTAGAGTCCCTTCTAGTTGCAAAGGGATGAGAAAATTCCGAAGCGACATCTGTTTGAATTTGAGGAACTAAGCTTGGCATTGTAAATAATGAATGTCTTTAAGGCAGTATGCTAGTTAGACTGGTCTCTGTAAGTGCCCATATAGACTGGATTTGACATACTGGATGACAGATTGTCTTCTGGTGACCTATCATGTATTTGTTGCAGTTGTGGCTCCTCATGATCCTTTGTATTTGGCATAGTCCAGTAATGATAGAAGTAGGCCATCTTTATGGGGAGGACTTCATCCATTTCATTATGTCGAGATGAGTTCAGGATGTTTGATCCACGTAACTGGTCAGTTCATTTGCTGTGCGAGATGATACTTCAGGCTGTTTCCTTTATCTTTTCCTAGCTGTTAAGCAATATAGAATCAAACCATGAAGTGACAAGGCCTACATTTATCACCAATAATGATGAGTCCTGTGGCAGTGAACTGGACACCAGTGCTGTCTCTGACCATGTAGATTTCCGGCGTTTTGTAGCTAATATGCAAATTTGTTGATTTATCTCCCTTATCCGACAAAAATTCCCGCACTGAAGACACGTCAACATGTAGGCTAAGATGTCTTCATCCTTAGTTGTGTGTTTCTGCTCTTTGCCCTTGGTCTAATATAAGACAAATAGAGCAGAATGTATAAACCTGTGTAGCCCTGCACCTGTCTTTTTTTCACCTGGAAATTAGTGAGAGCAGATGACCTAATAAAAGCAATGAAACATCCAGGTATAATATAATTTACAATACCACAGAAGATCCAATGACAGCCTGTACAGGTAAAATCATTGAAGCTTGGTGCCCGGACGCTAAGAATGCATAGTATAGAAAACTAATCTATTTGTACCCGGTCATATAGGAATCAGGTATATAAGAGACTTGCATTCACATAAAATATAATTATAGCCCGAACTTATTATGAAGTCACATAGGCTACCCATGCAAGTTTGTAAATACTAAATGTATGAAGACAACCAAGAGTGTTCAAGAATTGTAAAAGCAAAACTTTGTCGATATAGGAAGACTGAAAAGCTATAAATATAGATGGAGTATATTTTCCCTAGAAGTGCGTGTGTGTGTGTGTGTGTGTGTGTGTGTGTGTGTGTGTGTGTGTGTGTGTGTGTGTGTGTGTGTGTGTGTGTGTGTGTGTGTGTGTGTGATTTTGATTTTTAACGTAGCTTTAAAAAATTTTCAATCATATCACTACAATGTCTGCAGTGTGACAGTTTATAGTGATGTTTAGCACTGGGGCATCATGCTGCAGACATGTAGCATTATGTCCCACCCAGTAACATTATCCTGACACCAGACTGACCAGTCCTAACACTAACCTCTTAATGCTGAGCGCCAAGGGAGGCAGCTGTTAGTACCATTTTAAAAGTCTTTGGTATGACTCGGCCAGGATTCCAACCCGCGACCTCTGGCATCTGAGGTGGACACTCTACCACTAGACCACCGGAGCGGTTCCCTAGAAGTGAAATACTCCTTGAACTTGTAACAGCATATCTTCAAAAAAGTTGATTCTGGCTTTTGTGAGGTCTCTCTGGGTGGGAGCATGCATAGTAACTGATATATTCACTGGATTTCTGCCAATCCCTGTACCAACGGGAGATCACTGCCCAACCACCTAGATGGGAAGAAAACTTTTTTTTCTTTCTAGCTAAACGTGTTATCTAGGAGGGCAGGATTTGCGAGGTAATAGTTCTCATAACTTAAAGGTAAAGAAGAAATGAATTTCCACAAATTGAAGATAAAACCATCTGTTCCTTTTACACGCTATGTGCCAAAACCATATTCTTCAGCAATAAAATTATTTTCAAAGTGGTTGACATATTATATGTTGGATTGGCATTTAGGACCAACAAAATATCATACAAATTCTGGCTGAAAACACCATATTGATAATGAGTTGTGTAAATCCTCTGTTTAGTTTAGGAGTAGCAATAATAAACTCGTACTAAGATATTTTACTGGAGATGGAAATTTTTCAGATTTTTTTTCTGGGGTAAAATGTTCAAATTTTTGATGATTTTTCAGGCAGTTCGAAACTTAGAAGTTCATTCTCTTGAGTGCTCATAATATGAGTCAAACATATATCTCCATATACGCTACAGCTAACAAAAAAGTGAAGTTCATCTTTAACTTTATAAGCATCTCAAAAAACTTTTCCTCTCTCATTTTATTTACAAATCTGTATGTTCCTATTCTCATGCCATGATTTGTCACTGTGCCATGCTTGGTCTTTCCTGAGTTTTTTGATTGTGGAAACATAATTTCCAGTTTGAAATATTTCTTCATATTTGCACAAATTCGTAAGTTTGGAACATTTTGTCTCTTCTCAATTTGATTCTGTTTATATTTATAATAAATAGCTTTCTTTATATGGTTCAACGCCAAAGATCATCTCAATTCTCTTCACTATGTCTCAACCCACCAATTAATGTAGCATACAGTATTGCCCATAAAGTTTGGTCAAAAAATATCTGAAATGTCACTTAAATTATACACTTCACTTTAGACTACTTACTACGGAAACCAGCTGACTCTTCTCTGATAATCACCACATGGACAATAAAACAAGGGCACTTCAAGAATTTCTACCCAGCAGTTTAGTAGATGTTGTAATGGACATAGATGGAAGGTATGACAATATCTCCAAGATATTTTGGAAATGTGTATGGCAAATGATAGTAATAATAATAATAATGATATGCAGTGGGTTACCCAATTAATATACAGGATACTAATCTCCAATCAAACCTTCAATGACAGAACACAGGCAATCCCATAAGCTCAGATGCACTGAGGCCAGTGGAGCCAAAGGTCAGTCTATTTAATAAGATTAACATAAGTGTGTGTTTTTATTCAGACTTACTTTTAAGCTGTCTCAGTTTATCTTTCTCTGGTCTTCTCTTTAAAGGGGTTTCTGAAAAACACCAACATGTACAACATTGTCTCAGACTGCGAGTGAAATTTTGCTAGTTAAACGTCTACAAGATATTCATGGGATTAAAATGTCATTTTTATCCCCTAGATTCTTCTCCCTTATTATCATCAGATGAAATCTCCGGTGGGGAAAAATAGTCATGCCGAAAAATACAGTTACAGTCCTACCCACTTATATCGACATCACTTATGTCGACAAGCCGCCTATTTTGACAAAAAAGCAAAGTCCCGGTCCCTTGGTCTACTATTACTACCAAAATTGTCATGCTTATGTCGACGTCGAGATAAAAAATAAACGTACATGTCGACAGAAGCGCTTGGTCCCATCTTGAACAAATCCTTTGTTTTTTAATCATTTATGTCGACAAGCTGCCAGTTCCGACCCATACTTTGTTCAACAATTAGTTGAGCTTGCTGCCAGGCTTTAATTGTCCTGCCTAATCATTTATATCGACAGACGCCCTTGGTTCCAGCTTGAACAAATCCTTTGTTTTCTAATCATTTACATCGACCAGCTGCCAGTTCCGACCCATACTTTGTTCAACAATTAGTTGATCTTCCGCCATGCTTTAATTGTCCCGCCTAATCATTTATGTCGACAGAAGCCCTTGGTCCCAGCTTGAACAAATCCTTTGTTTTCTAATCATTTATGTCGACAAGCTGCCAGTTCCAATTTATTCAACAATTAGTTGATCTTGCCGCCAGGTTTTAATGTCGCGGTCGGATAAAAGACAGGCGTTTGTTTGGTCCTTTAAAGTTGGTCTCTCGCGGCGACTTAAATAAAAGCAATGAAATCTGATCAATTCTTGCATTTTCCAAAGTGATCAGTGGTTAAAACAAGTTTATTGTGCTGTAAAAGTTTCCTTTTTAACTTTATTTATATTTACGTTGGCTACCAATGGCAGTGTAAAATGCAGATTAAATTCATAACTTGTTATCTCCGGGATGTATTTTAAATGTATACCACTTGAGCTGACATTGTTACAATATTGTATTGCAAGAATCATTTTCTTTTAATACCTCATTAGCATGTGTCAATATTACGCCTTAATTAATCATATCAGCTGCATATCTCTTGTTCACTTTTATGTACTTTTCATGATGACTTCTGTAACTAAATACATGTGCTGTTTAAACCAACTTGCTGACTTGTTTTCATATCCCTGTGAATAGCCCCATCCCCTTGGTAGCCTCAATAAGATGGGAACAGACTGACCAAAATCTAGGCCAATTTAAGTACAAGTACATGTACTTGAAGCATGTAAATAAAAACTATGCAACCATGTGCTAATGACATTGAATATCGTAGTGATTGTTTTTCATATCAGGATGTGACCGATGCAATATTTTATTGTGGATTTTATTACACACAGGTAACCAAAATGTAATTTGTCAATATACAAGTGTATTTCACACTGGTTTTGTCTTCATGTACTCAAAATTTCCGTTGTTTGTTTTCTCAAAGGGTAAATGCTACTGACGACAGGTCACCCCTTACTGACGAATTTAACTTGTATCTTTTTTTCAGACCGCCCCCCACCCCAACACTTATCTCGACATCCGCCTATGTCGACAATATTTCCTCGGGCCCGAGGATGTCGACATAAACGGGTAGGACTGTACTGCAGTTTCTATTTAATAACCCAGAAGTCTCAGTCTTACATGTGTTGCTACTTGAATCACTGATTACAATTGTAAGATACAAGGGCCAAAACTTTCAACAAAACACCGCTACCCAACTAACCCCCACATTAAGGTCCAAGATCAAAATTTCAAAACCCATAATCACCTAGATCAAATCTTGGGGTAGAGAGTGTGTGTGCGTGTGTGTGTTTGTGTGATTTGGATTTTTAATGTAGCTTTAAAAATTTTCAGTCATATCGCTATGATGTCTGCAGCATGGCAGTTTATAGTGATGTCTTAACAATGGGGCATCATGATGCAGACATGTAGCATCATGTCCCACCAAGACACATTATCCTGACACCAGGCTGACCAGTCCTAACACTAACCTGTTAATGTTGAGCACCAAGTGAGGCAGCTGTTAGTACCATTTTTATAAGTCTTTGGTATGACTCAGCCAGGGTTTGAACCCATGACCTCCTGCATCAAAGGCAGACATTCTAACCACTTAGGCCACTGGAGCGATCTAGGGTAGAGATAAAATTTCCAAGACACATAAATCATGGATCAGTCATATCTCTCTACAGGTATAAATTGTATCAAATATTTCAGAAGTTTAATTAAGCTCATTAGGTTGGAGTTAGGTGGGGTCTTTCCCTATCCTGAGATACTTAGCCATTAATTTGGAAACTATTAAATTCACCGCCTTATAATAACATATACAGATGGCATGAAATATTTATATATGCAACAAACCCCAACATTGGGGTGCATCTTTACACCCAAGGACATAGTCGATGGGTCATAACATGAATCCTATTTAGATCTATCATGCTGTTCATGGTTCGTATACAGTTCTAACAGACACCTAATGACTATGAGCATTGTACATTCTAAGTTTTTAATTTTTCTAGAGGTGAAAAAAACGTGATGTCAGTGGCACACAGATCTTCATACAGTTACTTTTTTGTTTCCACGGAATTTTCTGCAATTCATCCGTCATCTTATGATATATTATATTACTTTCAGGGAAGTAAAATGAACATATTTTTGTTTTGTATATGCAAGTAGGAAATACAAAAAAACAAATATACATTATGGAAAAATCCAAACTTTTGGATCAAACATCTATATATCTGCAATAATGATGAAAACTGTGAACAGCATACAAATTTTTTCATGCATGGTTGGCCTGGATTTAATGCTGTCATACAATTTTACCTGCTAAATTACTATCATCTGATGTTCATCCTTGAGGCAGCGAATATTGTGCAGAATGAGAAAGACTGCTGTCAAATACATAATAACTGCCCTGCCAAATGAATTCCAGTTATCATAAAATTGTATTGGAGTTTACTCCTATGTGTTCATTTCTATGTTAACTATTGCTTAATTAAAAAATGCTTTATGTGAATGAATGTTTCTCTTTTTCTTGTTCACTTTGAAATTAAGATTAAGAAGACATGTAAATTTCATTCATCCACTCATACAGTATTAATGGCAGCTGAAGGATATCACATTTCAAAAATGTGTGAAATTGGATGTGTCATTTTAAGCAGATTAAGCATTATGTACTATGTGTTATGTATATCTATGTTGTGTGTTTAGCTTTTGGTCCATGATCGTAGATTGCAAAGAGCTCTATTTTAGTCCATTATCTATATAATAAACCTGTTTGTGGTAATTTCCCACTTGATGATTAAGTCAGATTGGTCGTGCTGCGAAATAAGACATGCGAGTTTGTGTTGTGACACAAGTCAGAAGTATGACAACATAGTCATAATAGAATTGTAGGAATGTATACAAGAAGAAAGAAAAGAACAATTAATTCATTCCTATTTCCCTGTATTGTTCTTGTTGTAATATCAGTCAACAGATTTTTAATATTGTGTTTATAATTAATTTGAAAAATATAGTCAGTTTAGAATATTCATTGGCATTACAAAGTGCTCATATGATGATCTAGACTAAAGCAACATTTTGGGATTATTGTGAATTCATTCAAAGACATTCTGGAAAATGCCATTTTGATTCTGGCATATTAACATCAGCACATTCAGACCTTAGAATTTATTTGAAAGATTTCATTGTTTTGAACTTGTGATAGAACTTTTAGGATAATTTTAGGATTTAATTCACAATACTGTATGTTCATCTTAAATTTTCATTTTCTAATTTATTGAATTATTTGTTAAGTTTTACAAAAGTTGTTGGTTTTGCTTCTTTCTGTTACTTAGTTTAAGACCATAGAATTGTAACAGAAATTGGAGAGGGGGGGGTGTCCTGGATATTCATTTCTTTAAAATGTTTTAGAGAAATTCAGTTTTTTTTAAAAAATTTAAATTCACTTTATTTCTGAATTGTCTAAGTCCCTGGTATTTTAATTTCAGATATTTGAGAAATCTTAAGTGAAACCAACAAGCTTTCAAAAGTGTTTCAAATCCTACCCAGGCAGGGTGAGAGTAATTTCAAAAAAAGATGAGTTGATGGAGCTTGCCAGACATTATTCTGTTTCTGAAGAAAAAGCATCTTTGGTAATACAGAAAATAAAACAATATTTTGATACAGTATTTGGTGGAAATTAATATTTTTTATAAAAATGCTTTGGGTTTAATTAGTAAGTTTCTATCTGGCTCTGAAATGAAATTAAATAATTAAAATTAACACAAAAAACTTAAGGAAATAGAGTTAAAAAAATTTCAGCTTCAGAAAGAAATGATGGCAATTCAAAATCAGAAAGAAGAGAAATTCAAATGAAGAAAGAAGACAAAGAAAAAGAAAATTAAAAGAAGAAAGCGAGATCAAAGTGAAAGAGAAAAGAGAAAGAGGAATTCAAATTCAAATTAAGGAAGAAGGAAAATGAGAAGATGGAAATGCAGTTTTATAAAGGCAAAAATCAATAAGAAATGCAAATAAAAATGCAAATGCAGATAGAAGAGAAATGCAAATGCAAAGAGAAAAAAAGAATAGAAATGTAGCTGAAATTATGTTATGTATGTCTTTGTGTCAACTATCGAAGAGATACCACTGCGCATCGCATTATTCAACGCCCAATCAGTAGGACCATCGGAAAAGCGCACAAAAATAGTTAATTTTATCAATGATCAGAATATCGACGTCTTTATCCTGACAGAAACATGGCTAAAAACATCAGGCGATGAACCCAAGTGCACGGATCTAACACCCACCGGTTACTCCATCAAGTCGTTCCCCCGCCACTCTCGCGGAGGTGGAATTGCTGTCATCGCAAAGAACTCCATGATCAACCGTCTTAACTACACTACAACCTTCAATTTTTACCACACATCATTTGAACTAGTCCAAACTACACTCACACTGGAACAAAGGTCAGTTCATTTTTTCTGCCTCTACCGCCCTCCTCCTAGTAGAAAAAACAAGCTGACAGAATCTCTCTTTCTGGAGCAGTTTCCGAATCTCCTGGAGTATGGAAATTCAATAGGTGGCAACCTGATTATTCTTGGAGATTTCAACTTTCACTTTGACTGTCCTGGAAACCCATGCACATCAAAACTCCAAGATTCCATTCAAACAGTCAGTTAGCCAACCCACCCATAAACATAGTCACATTTTAGACTGGATTCTTTACAGACCTGATGATAATATTTTACAGTCCTCCTTGGTGTCCCACGAACTTTCATCAGATCACCTCTGCATTATATGCCATCTTGACGTATCAGTCCCTAACCCTCCACCTTTATTCGCTACTGAGAGAAACCTACGTATGATAAACAGAACCAAACTAATGCATGACATCCAAGCAAACCTAACAACTAGCTTACCTCCTACAGCAGAACAACTTGATAACTGCCTGCGTTCATTGCTTGACAAACATGCCCCAGCAACCAAGTGCAGCGTAGCAATTCAGAAGTGTTCTTTGTGGTATAGCAGTGTTAGGGACCAGCTTCACACTGCTACAAGAGACCGCCGTAAAGCTGAGAGGCTTTGGCTTTCCACCAGACTCACTATTCATAAGCAGATCTATGAGGCCGCTAAGAAAAATGTCACAAACATAGTCCATGCAGTGAAATCAGCCCACTACAGTACTAAGATCACAGAAAGTTCCAGCTGCAAAGAGCTATTTGAGATTACTAACAAGCTAATGTCAAGGAACAAATGTACACCACTTCCAGCTACCTTCTCTCCAGTCGACCTTCCAGACCTGTTTGCAGATTTCTTCCGTGACAAAGTACAAACCATCAGAGATAAACTTGACAACACAATTTCAGTTGACTCGTCGTCACCATACAGTTGCGATACACAATTTCAGCGGCAACCGTTAGGAGCATTTGAACCTGTCTCTATGGATTTAGTACGTACAATCGTGATGAAGAGTGCACCAAAGTCATGTGAACTTGATCCGATTCCGACGTCACTGCTGTTAGAGTGCTTGGATCCAATATTGCCTTCACCAACTGATGTTATTAATACCTCTCTCTCATCCAGGGAATTCCCATCATTTTACAAAACTGCCATTGTAAAGCCTCTGCTGAAGAAACCAACACTCAACCATAATGATTTAAAGAACTACCGCCCAGTTTCTAATCTCCCATTCATGTCAAAAATCTTAGAAAAAGTTGTTCTATCCCAACTCGTATCTCATCTGAATTCAAACAGTCTTTTTAGCAATGTACAGTCTGCATATTGCCCTTTCCACAGTACTGAAACTACTCTTCTGAAAATAGTCAATGACCTTCTCTCTGCTTTGGATAGCGGAAAGATTTCAGTCCTCACTTTCCTTGACTTGTCTGCAGCATTTGACACTACAGACCATGATATATTACTTCACTGTCTCCAGCACGTATTTGGCATTCATGATACGGCCTTACTATGGTTCAAGTCCTACTTGGTCAACAGGACACAAATTGTGTCCGCAAATAGAAAACACTCCAGTCCAGTTGATCTATGCTGTGGTGTTCCACAGGGGTCTGTTCTTGGGCCTGTTCTCTTCATTCTATACACTCAGCCACTCTCAAGTGTCATCGATCATCATCCAGTGTCTCACCAATTGTATGCTGATGACACCCAAATATACAAATCTAGCCATCCAACTGAAGTTGAAGCTACCATCCAAGGCATAGAGAGGTGCATTTCTGATGTGAAATCATGGATGACATGTAACAAGCTGCAGATGAATGATGATAAAACTGAAGCCCTCATGATTACAACACAAAGACTTTCTCATTCACATCCATTATCTCAGACAATAAATATCAGCAACACCAACATTAAATTCAGACAGTCAGTATGAAACCTCGGTGTTCCTCTTGACAGTACTCTCTCATTGCATCAACATGTCATGAATGCATGCAAGGCTGCATATCTTGAGCTGAGACGAATCAGCTCCATTCGCAAGTATCTTTCAGTTGATGCCACTGAAACACTTGTGTGTTCCTTAGTACTTTCAAGACTGGACTATTGTAACTCAATTCTGTCTGGTTCGTCTCAATATCTACTTCAGAAACTTCAAAAAGTTCAAAATACAGCTGCTCGAATCATCCTTAGAGTACCACGATCAGAGCACGCCTCTCCCCTGCTCTGTACCCTACACTGGCTATCCATACGATCCAGAATTAAACACAAAATTTGTTCTCTGTGCTACGTTTCACTGACGGGCTCCAGTCCAACATACCTATCTGACCTCACCCATGTGTACACACCTGCAAGATGCTTATGCTCCTCTTCTGACACTTGTATTCTCATTATTCCCACTATGAAAATGAAATCATATGGACAACGCTCTTTTGCATACCAGGGCCCAGCAACGTGGAACGAATTGCCCACTGTACTTACATTCAAAGACACAGTGATCTCATTCAAGAGCGCTCTTAAAACTCACCTATTTCAACTGCAAGAACAGACTTAAAAACATAATAATGTATCCTTACCTTAAATATTTACAGCATGTTTTCCGTTTCTAATTTCGTGGTGTTTATTTTTATTTTTGTAATCATATCATTATATATGTTTTTTAAGTGTTGTCAAATGTTGTAAAGCGCTTAGAGCTTCTAAAGATTAGGCACTATACAAAGTCCTCATTATTATTATTATTATGTATATTTAATTTGCATTGTTTGTTAGGTTTTTTTTAGTTTTTTATATTTCATTATATGCAATGGATAATTGTATTTTGGACTTGACCTTGTCCAAAATCAAGATTATTTTCACAAGTATGCATATGCATATGCATATGCGACATCAGCTCAGCATTGCTTTCATTTAGGACCAACAAGACATCATAAGTCTTCTGGTGAAAATCCCATGTTGGTATAACTATCCATACAGGAGAAGTAAAAAGAACAGAATTTTCAAGATGGCTATATTAAATTCAGATTGGCACCATTTCATTTAGTATCAAACAGACCATGGGATGTATTTGTGTAGAAAGTTTCATGGTAATCCTTGAAGTAGTTTAGAAGCAGTGATAACAAACTTGTGCTAATGGACAGACTGACAATGTATAACAGAGCATCCCATAAGCTCTCTTGGTATATTAACAGTACAGCTAAAAATGGATATAACTGTTATGAAGCTCAAACTGCCCCATATCAAAGAATAAATAAACATAAAATGACATAAAAATTTACCAGTAGTTGATTTTGTCATAATTTATATGTTAACGCAGATAAGCCCACCAAATTTCATTCACCTATGTTAAGTGACTTCTTACTTAATAATGCATTACTGTACATTCATCGATGAGATTTGTATCTTCATTAAATCCCTAATATATTTAGAAAATAACCCAAATTGGTTTTAATGGAGGAGGGACTTTCCCTCCCACTCCGAATTTTCACTCTGAAAAAAAAACTGTTTCATCAAAGCTTTACTTTTATATTAAGCATCAATACATACTAAATGCACCTTCTCCTAAAGATGTCCCTTTGAATTTTGGCACATCAAATGACTTTTCTTCAACCTTGTCTTCCTGTTTAGCTCTTTCTTCAACAGATTTGTCAAAGCAACCAACTGAAAAATCAATCAAATGATCGAAATTAACTTATTTGAACAATCAAGACACTTAATATTCTAATTAAACATGATAAAATGAATTAACTTTGTTTGGAGTAAGGCGACTGGGCAGGGAATAGAGAAAAGCTCTCAAACTCTCCTCAAATGCTTTGAATAAAAGAAGACTTCATAAAATCCTGAGCCAGCATAAATGCAAAACTGCTTTATGAGAATACTCAACATATGTCCAAAAAATAATCTCACTGTCAGTAGTTTATGATGACTAGCAATAACAAACTTCTGCTAATGGACATACAGACTACAGACAATAGACCATCCAATCAGTTCTACTGATCAATGATCAGGAGAGATAAAACCTCTTTAAATTGTGAAAATTATTACATGTTCTGTGACATGTGATAACTGCAAACATGTCAAAGGAAAAGGAGAATGTTTTGAATGACAAAAGTGTTTAAGGCATCAGAATGGAATTAAATTTGTTTTATTCTAGATCTACAATTACCAACTGAGGAAACATTCAACTTGGAGTAGCAGATTAGAACCAGGAAACGAGACAGCAAAGTAATAATAATATGTGATGTATTATTTGCCCCAAAAAGTACAAGTCTGAGAAATTCAAATTTTATATACAGTGATAGTAAAGACCATAACACTTGCCTGAAAATGTAATCAGATTATCTACAAATAAATACTGATTACCTATCTAATCCACTATGTCTACCTCATTTGTTGCCTAAACATGTTTACAAAGCTTTTATAAAAAAAAAATGTGTAAAACAAATTAAAAATAAGGTCACAGTCACCAGGGCCTGTTCAGGTCATGGGCGTCAGTGAAAGTATCAATATATCAAATCTGGTTTCCTTTTACTCAGTAGTTTTGAAGCCATCATGCTTATATAAATGTGCAACAGATAGATAGTATAAACCCAATATGTCTCATATCCTTAGTGGTGTGGGGTGGATTGAATCAAAATGACTTTTAGACCTTCAAATATCTATATGAAAGTCTAGTCAAGTTACAAGAAAGTTTACTTGCAAAGAAAACTCTTATGTTGGGCTACCAAACACAGGATTCCTTTCAAACACAGTCAAAGATGCTTAGTATTAGTGAAGAAACTTAAGATGTTGATTAATATCTACCAATAATAATTTAGCCTTTCTCCTCAACACTCAAATCATATCATTCAATACATAGTCAAGTGAACTACTGGGTGATCATCTCCAACCTCAGCTGCCCTCCAGTCAATTGTACAGGTGAAAGGAGGCTGAAATATGCAGACTTGCCTGTAATCTATTTCTGGTTGTGCAACTGTGGAAGGCACACAAATTGCACTGAAATTTAAACTGGATATGATAAAACTGACCATGATATTTTTAAGCCCTACTTTTAAATTTTCATTAAATCCCTCCTGTATTTAAATATATATTCCCACTGCTTTCAGATTATGGTGCTAATCCCTCATACACACAATTTTTCATTTCCCAGTTTCATCTAAGCCTTATTTACATCAAGCAACATGACATACTAAATCCGCTTTCTCTTAAAGATGTTCCTTTTCCTTTTGGCTCTTCAAATGGTCTTTCATCAGGTTTGGTGAAAATTTCTGAAAGTTGCTCCATTTCCTTATCTTCCAATTTGACTCCTTCTTCTATAACACCAGGTTTGTCATCAATACCAACTGAAAAATGAATCAAATGATGGAAATTAACCAACCATTCAAGAAATGTTTTACTTTGATACTGCAAGCTAAAATGAACTGCTTAATTTTAATGAATTTTAACTGGGGTCATGTGACTGGGCAAGAAAACTGCCAACAATGGTATAACCAGATTGCAATGCTTTAGTTTGTCTGAATGTGGCAGTATTTCTTGTAATGTTGTTTTGTATATCAAATCATATGCAGTAACAATGTATTAATATGTGTATATAAATAACAATGAGTCAACTGTTACTTAATGTACACTCAGTTCAGTTAAAATGTAATGAAAGATACAAGAGTCATTCTGCGCATGATAAATTATCTTTATAAATGATGGCCAAGAGTAAAATCTTCCATAGACATATGGATTATAAAAGCTATAAATAAAATTTTAAGTTTCATGATAACAACAGGGCTCAACAATAACTGATTCAAAGTACATTATACTGGATCACAGTTGGACAAGTGAATATTTATTGCAGAAATTATTAAATACACAATGTGAGTACATGTGATAATGCATATGAATTTTCATGAATAAACAGGTAAGAAGTACAGCTGTTTGCAAATTATTTTTGTTTTAAGGTCTTCACTTCTGACTTGGTAGGAACCACTGGAACCACTTTTCCATTTCTGGAATGAACACTGGTAAGACCAATAGCTCCTTTATATTATACAGAAAAAACATGTCATAAATTAAATCACCTGCATCAAAAGTATATTAAAGGAAAAAAAAGTATACCACAATGTTTAGGGTCCAGTGACAATACTATATCGTTATGTGCTTACTCTCAAGCAATCATTTTTGTTGCCAAATAATAAGCACAAAGGTTTATATTACCATCCTCATTTTTTCTGACTGTAACATTCAAGCGGCATGACCAAACCGTATGTTCTTGATCATCGGTTGTCAATTCCTCTGTAATAACTTCAATATTGCTACTATCTATCTGACCTATAATAAACAAAAAATGATTGAGACTTTAATCACATGTTATTTTTTATATGTTCCACTTGATATTTACTTAAAATATCTGAAAACATAACACAAATGATGGCTTCCATATTATGAAATACCCATTTAAATTGGTAAAGTATGCTTCTTTGATAATATTTATCAGATTATACTATGCTAGGGGTATGTCCATTATCTCAGCCCTACGAATACCACTAACATGCCCCCAAGACATTACAACTGTATTTGCTTGGTTTAGCAACTGTGGCACTGAAACGTCATCTGCTTGTTTGAAAAGGAAGTCATACAGGATTAATCTCCCCTTGTAAATAGGTATTAGCAACAAAAACTATAATCATCAGTTATGATGAACAGTGATGTATGCTTTACTGGTACAATATGTAACTCCTAGTAGATTTGTAATGGTGTCTGTTTGAGGTATATGGATTCAGTGATGCATATCACCTATGTAATATGTTCTGGAATGATATACTGCAGGAATGTCTCAATACATATGTGTGATAATACATCAGTTTTGTAGTTCTTGAAGGTGATGCATTATAATAATATATGAATTATGGTGGAAAATGAAGAAAACTGAATTTTTATGTCTCCACAGTAGAAGCATTAAGGATTTCAGCTTCATTCATTTGCCTATTATTATCCATCTGCTAGCTAATAGTAATCAGACTGGTGTTTCTACATAGCATGATAATTCAGCAGTCTCAGTGATGAAATATCAGAATCCTTTTTAGTAAGATATAGTTATGTAAAACAATCCAGGAATCGCATGTTGAACATTTTTTTAAAATTACCAATTGAAATATCAAAAATAGTTTGTACATTTGATGTTTATACAAAAAACTTCCAAACCCAAAATGTTTTTCTAAAGCCAAAATGACAGAAGACATCTTAAATGTATCAGTATATACATAAAAATCCAAACCTTATTGATAGAGTATTATTTAGAAGTGCAGTCAGATACACCTGGAGTGAAAGTATTGTTTTTAGACAATAACTAAGTGCCCGTAGGAGGAAAATAAGTGATATCTGTAATTTTAACTGCAGTAGAAGTGATGGAACCAGGATGAAGTCCCTCTGCTATATTTAAGGCACCTGTCTAGAAATATATTGGGTTTCTGGGATCAAAAGTACTGCAAGTTAGCAGCAATGCCATATGCAGAATCTGACAAGTGGTTATGTTATATTCATGGAATACTGGTATTATTGCCATATGCTTATAACAACATCAACAAAGATATGCATAAATGTGTGGCCAAGCTTAGAGTCTGTATCGTGATAAGCATTGTGGACATACTTCTAATGTATTATGACTGATTAATGTATCTGAAGAAACTAATATCTTTCAACAGACTCCGAATACAATGAACATGAGTAGGTTCCTGGTATCCAACTGTCACTCTGATGCCAAATCTATTAATTATTATATACATTTATGGATTTTATGATTACTAATATATCTTTTCTTAAAGAGTAAGGTTTAATTCGCAATTTTTCAGTTCCATCTTTTTTCTTGATCAACAAAGAGAACTGACTGAAATCTCAAGTCTTACAATGTTCCCTTCTCAATAACATAAAAGAACACTTTCTTCATGATATGTATGTAGAGCTTTTATGACATGTACTCTTCTATACAAAATTTAATATTTTAAAATCTGGCATGTGACATATTTTTCACATGATCCCAACTTTCCTTAGTCCTTAACCTGGACCTTAATGACCTTTTGTGCCACTTCTGCTGACGATGTGTCTGAGAATGCCAAATTGTATTTTGGGTGGGAAATAGAATTTACAATAATCTGATCCTAAATCAAAAGTGGGAAATAGAAATTACAACAGTTTGATCCTAAATCAAACTATCAGAAAATGAGACAAAATCCAAGATAATGACAGTATCATTTTCACTCCCTTCTGAAACCACATCTCAGTATTCTCAGATACATTATACATTTAAAACTCTTATGACCTTGATCCATAAATTGTGCTGAAATCTCCGGGACAAAACAAAGTCTGTCAGCAACATTATCATTTCCAGTGCTTCTCAAAGCATGCACAAGAGCTGCAATTGCTGTGTTGCCTTTATCCAAAATTTCATTCAGGAAGTGAGCTGCCCTTGCTCTTCTTTTTGTAAGCATTTTGAGCCTTTCAAAAAAACTTCTGTCCCAGATTCCTGCGGTTACAAATGTGTCCTGGAATTGCAATGGATCAATTTCTTCCACTAAGTAGCCATACTGAAGAAGAAGATTTTTTCTGATCAATTGTGGGTCATCAGTGACTGTGAAACCATCATATGGACTGAGAACATCTTTTTCAGCCATCTGTGTAATATCTCTGTATTGTCCATCTGCATCAAAATATAAAATACATGAAGAAATTTGATATTTTATATCAATTTTTAAAAGAAATGATTTCTAAAATTTAAATTGGAAAAGCTCTCATAAAATGGGGTTAAGAGGTCTCATACAGTTCAGAAATACAAGGATTATGGAACATCTTGACAGTGACAAAATATAATTCAAGAGAAAAATGCAGGCAAATGATGCTGAACGACACTCATAACATTAAGACCATCAGTTGTCTTTAATTACCAGGAGTACTCTAAATGCTTCAAAGCTGAATTATACTTCGAACACATCAGAACACAGGTTACATGAATTGCATGAAATTTTTAATCTTAATTTTTCCATGATGATTGATTATAAAAAGATCAAAGAATCAACGAGTCAAATAATAAATAGATCAAAGTTAATATGTATGAAATCTGCACTGTTGATTTTCCAAGACAATTCTCTTTGCTTTACTTTCATCTGCACTGACATATGACAAAGATCAGATACACTTTAAATTCTGACAATACCTTCAGACTCTTTATGGTAACAACAGACTTGAATGTGTATGGTCATTTCACCCTCTGGAAGAGATGAAAATATATCCTTTTTCTTTAATAAATCTAAGACAAAGTCTTTCATTCCACCATGTTGACAGAAAAATGCTAATGTCTCCTTTGTATGCTTGCTCAGTGGCCGAAGATATACGATGACACTACCTTGTTCCCACTTCAGACTTTGTGATCTCATATCATAATCAAAAACTATATGACCTTTGTCCAAGTAACCTCTCGTTTTTGATTCTGTACCATGTATTTGGTGTCCATTTTTTAACAGCTCCAGCTTCAGGGTATATAGGTCCATATCTAGTTCCGGTTCTGAAATATATTTTGAATCAATAAAAGCTGTTCAAGATAGAGCTTTGTTTGCGGGTTTAAAATAAATTTTAATTATGTAATACATACCAGCTATTACTTCATTGCAGTCTCTTTTCCTATCACTAACCCCAAGTCAAGGGACATTATTCCCTCCTTCAACTTAAGTCTATAATAAAAAACATTTTCCCTGTCTGACACCTTGGTCCACTTCCAACAATCAGACCATCTTCCTTCTTTAATTTGGACCAAAACTAATTTACCTCAGAGCAGGTGAAGGAGGAGGTAATAATAGCATGTAGGTATAATATAACTTAGATTAGATTTACTTCCCAAAATATACATTATAATTGCAGTAATATATTACCTGCTAATACTGGATTGCTTAATTGCCAGTCCAGTGGGAGGCTGATGGCTTAAGATGAACTGTCAAGTGAGATTAACTCAATAAATTTTGGATCCCAAGTCTATCCAACCACACAAAGGCCCATTATGCGGTCTGCATTCTGTTAGTAGCAGAAACTGGCAAAGCTCCAAATACAGTCTTCACAGGGGAACTAAGTAAACTGTGGAGTTTTGAGACCCAGAAGAAAGGGGTAGAAGCCAACAGACAAAGTCTTTCAACATGAAAAATAAATGTGTGATCTTGTTGGGGGAAAACAATTTAAATTATCGCTTGATGGGTGTACAATTTAATCCCTGCAGAGACGATATTTTCTGAAATGATTAGATCTGAGCTCTTGGTTTGTGATTAGTCTCAGATAAGTCTCTGCCTTCCAAACCAGTCGACCAAATACTGGATTATGGGGACCTCTAAATACCTCCCAAGATTTGCTATTACACCCATCACCCTGATACAAACACAAGGCCAAAGGGTAGAACCCAAAATTGAAAGATCTTCTGGCACAGACAAAACAACTGGAATTTCCTGTAGGATGGGAAGATAGGGACATGAAGGTAAGCAGCCTGCAAATCTGTGGACACCACCCAGTCATTTGACTTCATGGCATTCCTGACATCTAAATCCTGAAATACTCTTCCTGAAGAACCTTTGTTTAATGGGGAAAGAGTGATAATGAGTCAGACTGATCCTCTTTTTGAAACCAGGAAGATCCAGATATGATATCCTGGACACTAAATGTGGAACACACCTGAGAAGGATCAACACCTTTTCCCCTAAGGATGCCAGTTAGGCCTGGTGAAACTAAATGAGGATCCTTAAAAGAGGTGGAGTGTTCCAGAAGCATAGCCAATACCTCTCTTTTGTTGTGAAAATGACCCATACATCATACATTAGGTCTGACCAAGTCTCTGAATAAAGAGTCATTCTGGCACCTAGTAGGATGTCGGGAAGAATGGCACTTAGCAGAAGAGGGCGTTATTCTCTAGAATCTGAAGCCTCCCTCCTTAGAGGAGTGGTCTGAACACTTCTTTCCCCTACCCTTCCAGTCACCTAATCATGTAAAATACTGACTAGAGGGTCTTAATATGGGCCTGACTGCTCCTCTGGGAACCATGATTAAAAAATTAGGAGGGCCCATCGACACATTTACAATGGTGACATTTTTTCATCAGTTTGACTGTGAGCAGGACCATGGCCAGAGACTATTGCTGCTAATCCCTTAAATCTTGTGAGGTCACTGTGGTGATCAGCCCTCGAGTCATGTGGGGAAGGCATTAAGAGATTTTTGTTGTGCTTCAACATAACTTTTGATATCTCCAAAATGTCACCCCTATGGAAGTAGAGAAGCCTGATTGAGAGCAATGGACATCATGAGCATATGTCTTGGCAAGGGCCTCCAGCAATTGGCAAAGCAATCCAAGACAATGATTCAAGGAAGCAGCTGCAAAAAGACTAGCATGGGAGGGTCTAGTAACTAGCATATAAGCCTTCAGTTCTAAATCTTCAAGAGCCTTAGCAGAGAGATGGTCCAGCTGGCAAGAACCAAAGCCCAAGGCAGAAAACTTTAAAGGGATAAGAGTTTCAATGGACCTTGTAACCAGAGATGGAAACCATAGGAAAAAAGTAAAAGAAGAACAGACCAAACTTCTGTTGTCTGGTTGCCTCTTGGCCTCATTGCAACTTCTGTATTAACTATCCCAACCACTGCTGAGTTTTGAAGTTTGCACAGCAGAGTCTTTACAAATTGGAGAGGATCCTAGTGTCCGAAGACCCAGAGAACTCTGAACACCTCCTCTGACACCTGCCCCATAAGGTGGGTTGAAGATCACACCAAAATAGATGGAAGGCTAAAGGCAACCTGGTCTTCTGGGAACTCATCTGAGTCTACCAAAATGTAAAGCTCAACATCCTGCCAATGCTCTAACCCACCTCCTTGGAGAAGGGAATTTTATGATTATGGTTTCATTGTTCTGTCTCTATTTACAGGGGGAGGAGATGGGACAAAGACTTTCCTCTCTCCTTGGAGAAGGGGATTGATGATCTCTTAATGCAGAAGATGAGCTGTGGCCCCATCATTTTATTTTTTAAATGATGTCATATGAGACAGGCAGGGTCAACAGCCCTTATCTGCCCAACTCATAAAACCATGGGAATGTCATACATGGTGTCATGGGATGAAAGCAAGACATGGCTAACTCACCACAGATGGTGAGCAAAATCCAGAACCTGATCTTCATATGGGTTATATTGACCTGACCCTTTTCCCTATACCAGTGGACAAAACCCATGTCTTGCGACTGTTGCCAAAGCCTGGTGTGGTGACTAGTGTCCTTGGATATACACTGGGTGTCCAGTACTAATTGCCTTACCCAGTGACCAGTGCAATAGTACCTGTTGATTAACACCTGGCAACCAGTTCTTGATGCTTTACCCAATGCCTAGTGACTGGCACCCAGTGCTCAGTAACCAGTATCTAATGTCTAACGACAAGTGTCTTATGGGTAATAAGCCAATAACCAACCAGGTAATGAAGACCTGTTGGAGGAGTTTCTTGTCAGGAAATTATGTTAAACATATTCCATCTGCAAACAGGTCTACTTGAGCAAGACAAAAATCACACCTCCTTTACACCTGGATATGTCAGTGATATCTCATTTACAAGAGATCTTTCTACAGAGTCACAGACCCATCCATTTGGAAGATTGTGACTCCCATACCTGGAAGTGTCAAGCTTTATCCTGGGAATGAAGAGAGTCTACCAATGAAGAAGGGAGATGAAGCTGGTCCCTTACTGTCCCTTATGGAGTGGCAGCTTTCAGATAAGTCTCACACCTCATTAAACAGAAGAGCAGAGAAAGGACATACATGCACGCATGCACATGCAATGCATACTAAGCAAGTGGGGTGAGTGTCCAAAGCAGACTTCTTACACCACCATTACCTGCACCTCATGACATGCTGAAAGGAAATACAAAAATAAACAATTGGCCCCAAAAGGGAAGGTAGTACTTATCCTAACAACAATTCCTAAGATAGGACTAAACAATGAAGAAAGCTGCTTCACTACAGCACCAAAACAAGCCTGAAAAAATAACAAAAGAATGTAAATAAATGTAATTTATACAGGAATTGGGGAGAATATATGAAGTACAACACAACAATGTATATGATTGACAGTGGATGTAACCAACGATGAAAAATATTATGCACCCAAAAGCAAACATGGGAGCTACCTGAAGTTCAAGGAAAAGATGGAAGACATATGAAATGATGGAGATAGCATTTGACTGGAATCATGTTACATCTTGTTCTAAATGTTTAATTACTAACTGGAGCAGGAAATATTTGTCTTGGATTGGGAACTAGTGCTAGGAAAAAATATAGGAATGCAATGACAGTAGGTATTGTATTCCATCAGTTAACATTTTTTACATTTAAGCATTATGTTTATGTATAGGTCGTAACTATCGTTTATTTTTATATTTGTGGGATATCTGAAAATATATTCGTTTGTGATGCAGAATTCAAGCTGAACTAAATGTTTTCAGTTTGATGAGAAGCAGACTATCTTGGAAGAGCAAGTTCACCATGTCAAGCAGTATGCTGCATCATACAAGCTACTGTAATACTCATTAACTGGAGGCAAGTACGGATAAAGCATGCTAACCTGTATCACACAGGACAGACGCTTTGAATCATTCTCAAGATTTTGTTTCTAACAATATTACACAAAGTTACATTGCACCTTTATTAAATGTAAAAACAACTCATGAATTTAAGTTATCTGGCCCTTTTTAAATTTCAAAAGATGAAATGCATGTTTTGTGTTTAAACCACCTTCATCATGCAAAATGCCATGTGATGGGTTCTAATTAGCTGTTTAGAGTGGAATAAAAGTGCAGGGAAATAAATCTACTTTGGGATAGTTCATGTTTTATAAACTACCTATGCATGCTATACTTTATCACCTACAAAAGATGACAGATTTATATAACAAAATAAGCTCTGATAATCAAAGATGTCATGAGGCATTCAGGAATATATCTTTTCACATCTGATACCACTGTACCTCACTGAATATTGACCTTTCCTTCAAATTATGCAAGTCTCAATATTTTGTAATGCTGATGAGCCATGGTTTGATTTTGAATTTCTATAATATCCCATCTGAGTTGTTAGAATATGGAATGGTGTTCCAGTTATTGAAAGGACTTTGCATAAAGTATATGTGTCAATGATAAACCTTTCAGGTGGAATTATTGATGTCTTAACAGTGCAGTATATTCTGGTATGATGCCATTCAGGGTCACATCCACTAGGATTATTAGGAACTATTTGTACTGTCATTGTCATGACAAAAAAAGCCAATAAGACATGGGTTGTATGCAAGCTAGTGAGATTATAATTTATCACCAAATATGAACCAACCATTAGTTTCTTGATCGTGGGTCACGGTTAGTGGTTTTTGGCTCTCCTCAATTTTCTGCCTCAAGCCCTGCACTATTCCTTCTTGCTTAGTTTCATTCAAGGCATGAAGAAGACACAAAAATGTATCAGGAAGCTTGTCCTTGATCCTTCGTAGGAGTTCTATTACAGCTTGACTTCTGCTGAGCAGACACATGGCTGTGCATTCTTCTGCAGACAAAAGCTTTTCCTCCTTGAAGAAAGTCAAAAGATTCTTGGGAGCAAGCTCTTCTAAAAGATATTCCTCAATTGATTGCCATACATCAAGGAGCTCTTTTTCTGTATAACTGCATGCAGCTGATGACGCTGTAAAGAAAATAGATTTTAGTGTCTTGGGGAAGATGTGTGATATAATGCATGCAAACCTTGTACATAAACTTACATTCTGACTTAAGATCAAAATTTGAATTTTACCATAAAAATATCATTTTAAATTTTTCTTATATTGCATATTCTATATATTTAACTGTTTACACTTTTTCATGTATATATTAAATAAAGAGAATCAATGGCTGTAAAGATCCCAAGTCTCACAGCAAAATTTCAAAAACAAATTAAAAGGGTTTTAAAAACCCTTTGGTCCCAAAATAATGAGAGAACTAAAAGAATTCTGATAAGGAAGTTATTAAACAAATAAAAGGATAAATGACATGTTAATATTGCTGATTAAATGATAAATTTATATTTGCTTGCACACACAAATAATCCAATATTACTAAAACAAGAATATCAAACTTTAAACATATGCCACTGGTAAAAAACTTATCAATGTTCTCCAATCCAAGGATATGCCTAGGTGGCCCAAGAACACATTTGTGGGGATTTTGATGATAGCAGACCAACTGTGTCACCACAGCTCCCTGTGTAAATGATCAAATCATAATGTTCTTTGTGACTGAGCTATCGAGTTACTGGGAAGATATCAAAATTAATGTGATTCAATTGCAAGGACCTATCTCAAGCAGCAAGCAGGGATGGCGCTGGCTTTAAAAAAGTTGTGCCCAAAAAATCGCAAACCTCAATATTTTGTCACCAATTTTCAAAAAATATCACCATTTTCATAATACAGTACTATCCGTTTATCTCAACATCCTCGGGACCAAGGTAAGATTGTTGACATAAGCGGATGTTTAGATAAGTAAGCAGTGGGGAGGCTGAAAATAAATTGAAATTTTGCATACAAGTGAAATTTTTAAGAGATGACCTTTTGTTACTGACTAGGATTTACACAGAAAAAAAAATGGAAATTTTGATTGAATGAAGGCAACTATTCTGAAATAGACTTGTATACTTACAACTTACACTCCACAGTGTGCTTAATATACATGCATATGAAAAATCCATGAATTTGAGTATTTGATCATATGTTAGAAAATTCATGTATCAGTAAAATCCCATTAGAAAACACAACTAAAACATATATATAAAAAATGGTAGTCCTTGTTTGATCGATATCCCATTGTCAACAAACACGTTTCCTGTAACAATTCAATCTAATATTTACTATCTTAGTAGCACATGGATGTATAGTTGTTTATATGCTACATGTACATGTACTTAAATTGGCCTAGATTTTCAGTAGCCAGAGACAACTACCATGATGCCAAGGCTACCAGGGGGATAAGGCTATTCATAGGGAAATCAAAACATGTGAACCAATTAAAAAGTTTAACATTCTTGTGAGATGTTCCACCTTCATTTAACTTGATGGCTAGATATCTATTGTTTCAAAATATTGGAACTTTAATTGGGGTTTAAAACTGCCATTGGTAGCGATCATAAACATGAACTTTTTTGTTGCAAACAGGAAACTTTCACGGCACAATAAATATGTTCCAATCACTATAAAAAATGAAACAATGCTTTTATTTAAGTTTGTTGCCAACTTTCTTTCATCAAAGGTCTTCGGTTTGCTTTGATGAAGGTTCATTTGTTATTGAAGGTGCCGCTAAAGGTGCTCTTTGAAGGACCAAACAAATGCCTGTTTGTTATTGCTGCGGCAAAATCAAACAATTGTAAAACACTGATGGAAACAGATTTTTTAAAAAATTTGCTTAGTATATATACAGAACGATCGATGCTTCAAACTTAATCAGTTTTCTTTGAAGCCTGATCAAAACTAATTTTTTTCTGGTACATTTTTCAAACAGGAAAAATAAAATTGCCATCATCTGGTAGATTGTAATCATTCCTGTTCCCAACTCCAGAGGTGGTCAATTGTAGCTAGTCAAGTAGCATCACTATTTAGGTTATAATACAGCACAGAGTACTAAGGCAAGACATCAGCATAAGCAGATTATGACATAACAATGCCATGTTAGGGTGGTTTGTCAATATGAACAAAGGATTTGTTTAGATAACAATAAATTCCAGTGCAATTTGATATCCAGGTTTGTGGCTTTCTGTCATGGTGCCTTTGAATTTCTCAACTCGAAACCCAAGACTGTAAATACAATTTTTAACTGTCAAAAATGCTGTTGCCAAAAAGATTGCCAGATGATATATTTTGTCGCCAATAAGGAAAAAAATCGCAAGTTGCGACACTGGCAAAGCCCAGTGCGATCCCTGTGCAAGAGTAAGAGTTCAGAAAAGGATTACAAAAATTGGTCAGTAACCTTGACCCTCAAGGTAAAACCTTGACCTTAATAAATGAGAGGCCATCAAATTGGAAAGCATATGTTTACTATTGTTCCTCAATGTACCTCACAACTCAATAAAGCAAACATAAAACCAAGCTCAATAGTTTGTTCTGTGATCGTAATCTTGAGGATACGACTTCACAGCTGAGATGCCATGCATCTTCTAGTGACAGTATTGGTAGTACTAAACAGTTTCGTATGACTGACCATGGGATCAATTTTGTACTGAAGAGACATCCATTGCTTTGGAGTATCCATTCCATAATAAGTTTCAAACTGGATACATGTGATAGCTGTGGAGTTTTATTCCTTTATTTTGTTACTGGGTGGCTTCAAAAGTGACTGGGCAATAGTTTTTTGTGAATGAGCAAAAGTCAAATCTGACTCGTTGCTGGATCTGATGGAGCAGCCAGATGTAGTCATGACAACTGAAATAGTGACATGAGGTAGGGTTGTGTTCTTCCATCTGGATTTACAAGCTGCCAGCATTGAGATTTAATTCCAAAATATTCAGTATATATTGCAAAAAGGCTCCTTCAACTGACTTCTAACTCAGAAGCCACAAGAAATATTAGTGCGTATCTAAACTGTGCTGTAGGCAAGTTTGTCATTGTGAATTTGCATGATTTTATGGAGAGGTGATACCAGACCCAAACAATCTATCAACATCAGTATAGGTTTGGGGTCTGATATATTGAATTATAATATGTATTATGTATCACACATATCAACTGTTTTCATCTTTTATAGAGTTTGTCTCTTCTAAACACAAATGAAATCCAAAGAAACTGTGCAGTTTGTTTGGGGTATAATGTTAACATATGGTCATCAATTTTCCAAGCAGCTCCAAACTTAAAATTTAATTGTTTTGACAGCTTATCAAATCAAAGAGAGAACTACATATATCTCTAAACATGCCACAAATAGTGAACAAATAGTCAAAATAACTGACTCTATCTGCTGAAAAGAATTTCCTGGAGTTCAGGATAAGATTATTTCTTCCTTCAACTGCTGAATGTTGAAACCATCTCTGAAATGTTTTGGCAATAACAATATTTTCAAATTAGCTACTACAGCGAACATTTGATTAGCACCATTTTTATTCAGGTCTAACAAGACATCATATGTCTACTGAGGAAACCCTGTGTTGATATGACTTTCTGTTATAAAGGGGCAACAATATGACTTTCAAGATGGCTGCTATGGTGGCCATATTCAATATCAGATTGGCACCATTTCCCTTTAGAATCAACTATGCAGCATAAGAAGTCTTCTGGTGAAAGGACAATGCTGATATGATCTACTATTTAGAAGTAGTGATAACAGTTTTTCAAGGACATTGTGGCAGTCATAAGTTAGATTATGAAAATTGTTTACAACCAACTAGACATTATGAAAATTCACTTTGCAAAGAAGCCATGTTGATACAATGATCTATTCATAATGTGTAGCAATAACAATACTTTCAAGATGCCCACTGTGATGGCCATGTTGGATGTGCAAGTGGCACCATTTTCATTTAGGACCAACTACACATCATAAGATGTAATCATGTGAAAACTCAATAGCATTCTTAACTTTTGTTGAGGTGCAGTGGCAATAAGAAGATTTTCAAGATGTTTGCAGTAGTGACCATACTGGACACCAATTTCATTCAGAACCAAGTAGACATCATAAGTGTCTATTAGTCAAATTCCATGTTAATATAATAATGCATTCATGAGGATTAGCAATACAAGATTTTCAATATGGCCACTGTTGTGGTACCATCTTCATTTAGGACAAACATAGCAAAAAGCTTTCTGGTGAATATCTCATGGCAATATTATATTACTTTTCTCTCTCTTGTTATTGCAATAACTCAATTTTTAAGATGGGCACAGTGGTACCCATTCTGGACACCAGGCTGCCATTTTCATTTAGGAACAACTCGAGTTCTTTTAGGCAAACCAAATGTTGATATGATCATCCATTTAGGAAAAGTATCAATAACAAGATTTTCAAGATGACAATTAGACCATTGGATGAATGTGTAGATAAAGTTTCAAAGCCATCTTCTAAGCAGTTTAGGAGGAGCAGAGATACGAAACTTGTGATAACAGATGAACAGATAATCATCAATGAACCAGTAGAGCTAAAAACCAATTTCTTCTTCAATTACATAAACATCACGAAACTTAGACTCTCTCTGGTACCTTCCTCATGTATAAATCTGCATGTTTCTATTCTCAGAGGTATACAACTAATAAACTGTGCCAAAATTGATCTTTCTTGCCTTGATAAATTAAGACAAACATTTTTCAGAGCAAAACATTTCTTCAGTGTTGCAATAAGTTTGTAATTTTGGAACATTTTTTATCATCTCAGGCCAATTCTGTTTATACATATAATCATCGAGTAAAGCACTTTTGATATCGGTCCATGTCACAGTTTTATTTTCAAAATGTTCATCCTTATTATCTTAGGTGTATGTCAGATCTCAGATGCCTAATTACTGCACATCATAGTATGTTCTTAAAACATCTGGTCAGAAAGTATTTGAAAATGTCATTTTAATTCAGAGTTTTGTACAGTTCACACTGGACCACTGCCCAGGGACCCCAGCTGTTTAATGTTTAATGTTTAAGCCATTAATGACGCTACTCTTGCAGATAATCACCACCATGACAACTACAAAGTTTCAAAAATTTGTACTCAACTGTTTTAGGATGTGTAGTAAGGCACACTATATTATAAGGAACATACTTTAAAAATAAGTGCTTTACAGAATAATAATAATAATGGCAATAATAGCTTACTAATGTTCCATGGATAACCCAATTTATACACAAGATACTTATCTCCCTTTAGGTAATTCAGTGACAGAAAATTAGAGCCAAAGACCTGTGTGCTAAATAAAATAATCATGTGTGCGTGTGTTTGTGTTCATGTTTGTACAAACTTACTTTTAACCTGTTTCAGCCTATCACCCCAAAATCTCTGCTTTCGAGAGGTTTCTGAAAATATAACATGTACCTTTTCTTGGAGTGTGAGTAAAATTGCATTTTTTTTTAAGCCTACAAGATATTCTAAGGAACAAAATGTAATTTGGATCACCTAGGTTCTGAATTCCCTATTATCATTAGATAAAATCTCCGGCTGGTTTCAACTTTCCAAGTTTAAAATTTTAACAAGTAAATTTAGCAGACATTTGTCCCCAGCCTAGTTACTGTGGTCAATGAAGAAGGTACATACAATGATGGTGTATTTCAATGGCACTTTTAATACATTTTGCTTGGCTATATCATGCCTAGAAAATAGGAGGTAAGTACTTTTACCAACAATAAACAGAGTGAAGCGACTAGGGATGGTTTGGGTGGGTATCAAAGTCATGATCCTTTTGCTTAAAATATGAATTCCTGTAGCACATAGTATAGTCCCATAAAGTTTGGTCATAAAATATTTCAAAATATCATTTTAAGTTTCGTACATTTCACCTGGGACCACTTTCCAGAGACCTCAGCTGTGTAAGACAACAATGACTCTTCCTTTAAAGATAATCACCACAATGACAGACAAATGGAAAAGTTTAAATAATTCCCACCCAGCAGTTTAGGAGATGTGGTTAAGTACAGAGAGATGGTAGGTATCACAATATCCCCAAGATATTTTGAAAAACTGTTGGGATAATAATAATAATAATAATAATAAATAATAATAAAAATATCTTATTATTATTCTTATCATTATTAATAATAACAATGAAGTCTTAATATTCAGCAGTAATTAATGTAAAAAATACTAATCTACCTTTTGGTCTTCAATGACAGAAAACTAGACATCACATAAGCTCAACTGCCCCTGAGGCCAGTGGGGACAAAATCCAATGTGCTTAACAAGATAATAAGTGTGTGTGTGTGTGTGTGTGTGTGTGTGTGTGTGTGTGTGTGTGTGTGTGTTTATGCAGACTTATTTTCAACTTTCTCAGGCCATTACTAATTGGTCTTCTCTTTATAAGAGTTTCTGAAAATATAACATTCAAACATTCAAAACACTGAATGCAAGTAATATGTAAATGCTTAAAAAACTATAGATATTCCTGGGGACAAAATCTCATTTTGATCCCTTAGGTTCTTCTCCCATGCTATCATTTGTGAGTTAAAAACTTTAGCAAGTGGATATAATTATGTCCCCTGCCTAGATTGTGAGGTCACCAAAGGTACAAAGTAATGATGGTTAGTTCAAAGCCCAATTTAATTAACAAGATATTGTGTGTGATTTTTTTTAAGCAGGCTTACTTTTAATTTGTCTCATGCCTTTACTATCTGGTCTTCTCTTCATAGGAGTTTCTGAAAAAATAAGACATAATATTTTCTATGAGTGTGAGTAATATTTTAAAAACCTATAAGATTCTTGGGGACAAATCTCATTTTGATCTCTAGGTTCTGCTCCCCTATTATCATCAGATGAAATCTCCTGCTGGTTTTGACTTTGATAGTTAAAAATTTTAACAAGTGGATATGACTCCCTTGTTGAGAGTGTGAAGTCATGAAGGTACATGCAATTATGGATGGTTATTTTAATGGCCCGTGAGACAGTAAGATGGGAATCTGAAGATATGCATCCTGGAAGTCTATGGAGATGGTCAAAGTCATAGGCCTTATGGCATTCCTGACTGACACAGTAATCTCCATTCTAAAGAATTTTTCTGGCAGAAATTTGTACAAGGGAGAAAGTTCAGTTAGGAGTAGAAACTTTCCACTTTTGTGAACACCAAAAACAGATCCATTAGTAGCAACTCTGGGTTTGGGCAGTTTTCACCCACTAGACTACACCCTTCTGAATAAGGGAGAGTATATCTTTAGTTAGATTATCCAGTTTAGAGTGGTGAAAAGGAATGGGGCATCATGGGGCATCATGATAGTAAGGATGTTCCTGGAAACTAAGCCAGCAACCCTCCTGTAATGGACGCAACCATTGTTCATGATGCCTGACTGATTGCTCATGATGCACGACTGAGTCTATGAAACTTATTCAGACTTAAAAGTGACATATGCTTGATTTATATGGGACCTACACCTCACTTATAAATTCCTTATACTCTGCATATGTAATGAAGTAATTAAAATGTTAGTCTGTACAGTATAGTATAACTGAAAACAATTCTGATCCATGCTTCACTCACATTTCACTTATAAGTGGCACCTAAGTCATTTATAGGTGGTATACGCTTTTATCAGCTGAGTATAAGTGAACTATAAGTTCATGTCATTTTCAGATTAACTGTTTACTGCAAAATTCAGTAAAGTCCAATTTAAATGAAATCAGAAAATTATTTATTGCTGAATGCCAAAAATTACTTGACATCAAAAAGACGTTTCTAAAGCAAAAACCCAGAACCCAAAAAGATTTCCAGGGTGAATGCTATCACAAGTTAGACTCGACCATGTTTCTGTCACTGAAATTAAAACCGTGACTATCTGCATCTATGTCAGGTTGTAATAATATGCCTGTACCTGTGTGAATGCTGATGCCAGTAGTACAACCGCTTACCTCTACTTGGTTGAGATAATGTAAAGAATAATACACCTACTACTACTGCTGCTACTACTAGTAGTATGTTTTAATGTTCAAGTCAGCATACAAAAAATACTAATCTCCTTCAATGACACAAAAGCTTAGCTGCCATGGAGGTCTGCAGGGCCAAACAACAGTGTTCTAAATAAGACAATCATAAGTATGTGTGGGCCAAGAAGTACAAATAGTAGTAGATGTACAAGTATCACCATTTTCATCTAGGACCAACTAGACCATTGGATGAATGTGTGAGTGAAGTTTCATGGCAATTATCCAAGAAGTTTAGGAGGAGTAGCTATAACAATCATTTGCTAATGGATGGACACAGCTCAGATAATGGACAACTGACAAACGACCATCCCATAAGATCTACAAATCTATAACCAGTGGAGCTGAAAGATTAAATGCAGTGTATCCCACCATAATTCAGAATTTATCAAGTACACTGTAAACAAATATCACATCACAATGCTTTTGTAATGAACCAAGATTCCTTAACATTTTATTAATACATGTCCATTTATCTAAAGTTATGCTTTCATACCATACTCTAATATCCCTTCTCCAGCTGTTGTCCTTTTTCTACCAGAGTTATTTCTCCTTTGCTTCAGTATATCCTGCACATTTTTCTCAACTGTATCAAGTCTAACTCCATGTGAGGATGCATCTGCTGACAAGTTAGTTACAGCTGTATGCAGTTCGTGATGTTTTATCTCCTGCTGCTGTAATGCATTATCTGTCTGTTCCTTTACTGACTGG
>JAECUM010042552.1:0-31361 GCA_016617855.1 Megalonaias nervosa
GCAGTAAAAAAATATATGAGTAAAATTCAAGATACGAAGTCTCTAGAGACAAAGTCTCTTACGAAAATAATAAATTATTCGTCTAATCAAATTCAACCAGTTGGAACTTCCGCTCGTGGATATTATTGCGTAATGTTCATTAAACAGATGACCGAAAATCCAGATTTTTTAAAGTTTATTTTGCAATTTGACAAACAACCTCCTTACGCTAATGATGAGATCGCATTAAATTTTATCTAAACTCACCGATATACAATGTCAACATATTGTCTCAAGTGTAAAACTACAACAGAAAATAAAGATGAAAAAAAAAAAAACAAAAAATAATAGAATAATGCTGAAAAGTATTTGTGCAATCTGTGGAAAAAGAAAAAGTATGTTTTTACCAGCAACAAAGTTGTCCGGAGCGGGTTATCCAGAAATTATTTTAGTAGACGACTGAAGCAATATTATCATAAATCTGAAAAATTTGTCAGCTATAAAATAAATAATGACATGCGAGTGCGATTGTGATAGAGATTTATGTCTCGAGCAAAATAAAATTGTTACATATTGTCAGAAATGTAAAGACAGGGAAATAATTGGAACAGGTATAGATATACATAAATTTATTGGAAAATTACCGAAACCAAAAGGCGGTTGGACATTGCCAGACCATAAATATACTGGACCTTATAATCTTCTTGATAAACAACTTGACGAAAACGATAATCCGCTGCCAGGACAAGAGCCTTACAATCAAGTTGACGCAATAGCAATGCGCCATGATATCTGCTACAGAGATATTGAACTTCCTGACAGCGAACAAAATAAACACAGCTGCGATAAAGTAATGTTAGACGAACTTCGTGATATGAAACCTGTAAATATGCGAGAACGTGTTGACCGAAGGCTGGTCCAGGGTTTTATTGGAACAAAATATAAATTAGGTCTCGGAAAAGAATTATATGATGATCTTACCTTAGAGATATACAGACCTAAAAAGAAAACGTTTCCGCGACGTAAAGTTGTCGCAAATGCCGTTGATGACATCTGGGCGATAGATTTAGTTGATGTTTCAAATCTAGCTCAGTTTAATGATAACAAGAGATATCTTTTTAATGTTGTAGATGTTTTTAGCAAATACGCGTTTAGTATACCCGTTTCGGATAAAACAGGGACATCGATGACTGACGCATTAAAACAAATTATTATTAACACGGAAAGAAAATCAAATAAAATCTGGACTGATCATGGAGCAGGATTTTTAAATAAAAAATTTGAACAGTTTTTGGAACAAAATAACATTAAAAAATATGTCACAGGAAATGGGGGAAAAAGCGTCATCGTTGAAAGATTTAATCGCACGCTCAACGAAAAAATCCACAAGTATTTGACAGCTAAAAATACGAATAAATGTATTGACAATTTACAGAAAATTGTTGACGAGTATAATAACACGAAACACAGATCCATTTCGCTAGGCAAAAGTAAAATGTCGCCAAACGACGCGATTGCAAATCCAATATTAGCAAACGAAAACATGTACCGCAGACATAAATTTAAAGTTGGTGATAAGGTTAGAATTTCTTTGATGAAAAAAACATTTGAAAAAGGATATACTCATAATTAGAGCGAAGAAGTATTTGTTGTTGATAAAGTACTTTTAACAATACCAGTTACATACTCGTTGAAAGATTTATTAGGTGAGCCTATAACTGGCAGTTTTTACGAGCAAGAACTTCATAAAACAGAACAAGACATATTTGTTATTGAAAAAGTTATTAAAAGGCGCGGCAACAAAAGTTTAGTCAAATGGCGAGGGTATAGCGATAAATTTGATAGCTGGGTACTAACTAAGTCGATTTCATCGACAGAATAATATTATTACAAATTTCTTCGTATTTTGTTAGTACGGATTAACATTTTACTGGTTTATATAAAGAAATTAAATGTAATTTTCTTGCATCATCGACTGGCATTAAATTAGAAATTTTAACAAAAATAAAATCGTATTTTATATTTCTTTGTTGTCCAGTTATTTTTACGCTTAAAAAGGGTTTTATAAGCTGCCAGAATATTTGATGCTCGGCAACAGTAAAATTAAATTTTATTATTTTTTTAGCAATATGGTACTTAACATCATATCGTCCAGTTGTTCGTCTGCTTAAATTTTTTTACTAACAATAATATCATCTTCTTCTTCGTCATAGTTATGCAAAATATCTTTTTCAGTATAACCAGCAAATCTATCACTAGTGATATTTTCTAATGTAAAATTTGAAACTGAAACAAAATCTCCCGAATATAGTTCAGCCAGTCTCTCAATTAAGTTCATTATTATAATAATCATTCATCTAATTAACAAATAATAAGATGTTCGGAGAAATAAAATATCATCAAAAAGTTAATATATTAAATCACAAAGAATTAGCTGAGGCAATTCGAAATTGTTTGTTGGGACAAAGTTTTTATTTTGTTGATGTTATGATAACATTAGGCGAATCTGACAAATTTTTATTAACAGCAGCAGACAAAATAAAACTTGACACAAATAAAATGATGACATTACGGTTTAATTGCGACGATGTTATGGAATTTAGTCATAGCTGTCTTACTCAAAATGATCTAGAAAATATCATTAGTTATCGTATTTTAAACTAAATCTATCAAATGTCAACATTGACGTTGCTGATTTTGTTACATTATCAGCTACAAATTTTACTGCATTTGGATGGATTTTATGATATTTTGCCGCAGATATTATTGATTTAAATTTTATTTCTTCTCCAGTTTCGAGATTTTTTGAAACAACTGATCTTTTTGGATTTTTAAAATTAAAACCGTCAAAACCGGCTCCACGTCTTGTGTTTTCTTTTGGCGTAAATAAATCTAAATTTTCCAAACGATTATCTATTTTAATACCATTTTTATGATCAACAACTAAACTATTAGGTATTAGTTCTTTAAAAGTTTCAAACACAAAACGATGAGATTGATAATAAACAAAATTAGTTTTTGTTCCACGTACATTAACACCAAGATTTCCAGTGTTCTTCAAAATTCCAATAACTTTTTTTGTTATTATATGTCTAATATTTCCCTTATCATTAGCTTCATATAAATCAAATACTGAGTGAGGTTGAAATTCATTTTGTAATGCTAAATTTTCAATATTATCATCAGCAACTGCGCCATTTACTTTGTATACTCGTTGTCCTTCTGGAATATCGTCGCAAAACAAAGTATAAATAAAATCTTTTCTAAACATTTTAATTCTTTCTGTATTATCGCCTTTTACTGAAATTAACATACCAGCTGGTGTTGATGTACCAACAAATTTTTTAGATTTTATATTGATAACAGAACCTAATACATTTGCAGCGTATAAGTTGTATTTCGGATGTACATGATAAAATTCTTGCTCTTCCGCTGTCATATCGATATATCTCAAAATATCTGTCATAATACTAAAAATTTTTTCATATCTCTAATTAGGAATTTTAAAAAATTCAATTAAATATAAAATATTACTATATATAATGTTAAAATTGGGAGATATTGCTAAAAAGAGCATTATCAAATCAGAAAAAATTGCTTCAGCATTTTCTGGTTTTGATAATAGTTACAAACTTGATGATCAAAATATTTTAGCAAATTTTAGCTCCACAAATTTATTTCATCTTTTGCAACTAGTTATAGCTCAAGAACTTGCGGCTCATAAAAGTATCAAACTAATAGTACAATATCATACGATTTTATCAAAGTTACACGCAGTTGGAGACATACTTGATGTAATTTTTGAAACAAAAAGTTTTGACAGCTAAACTTCGGAACCATATTTAACAGCAAAATCGAGAAAAATATTAACTGGAACAAACATTGCCATGGTCGCCGATGAAGTACATCAAGAAATAAACAAAAAATTAGAAGAATTTACTTCATCAGGGTCGGGTTGGAAATTTGAAATGATAAAAGAAGTTTTATTTCGCACAGCAAAATATAACGTACTTCGCGGTAGTTTGTACGTCGATCTCCCTCAAAAAATTAAAAACAAAAAATGCTATATTAATGTCAAAAACAATGATGAAAAATGTTTTCAGTGGTCTATTCTTTCTGCAAAACATCCTCAGTGTGATCACCCCGGCAAAACTGAAAAGTATTTGCCATACAAAGACGAACTAAATTTTTTAGGAATAACTTTTCCAGTAGCAGAAAATCATATACCAAAGTTTGAAAAACAAAACAGTATCTCAGTAAATGTTTTCGGATTAGATGAGCGAGAAAACGTTTACCCGAGATATAACTCAGAAAATGCTACACAAGATACAATAAATTTATTATTTTATCAGGGACATTATTGTTGGATAAAAAACTTTAACGGCCTAGTTGGCAGACAGTACAGTAAAAATAAAAATAAAAAATATTTCTGCTACCGTTGTTTACAAGGTTTTTCTAGCGATGAAAGACTGCAGAAGTATCTCAAATACTGTGTCAATGTTCAAAGAATAAGTATGCCTAGCGAAAAAGAAAAAATATTAAAATTTAAAATTTATGATCATGAACCAAATATTCCTTTTGTTATTTACGCTGATTTCGAGTGTCTATTCGTTCCTGTGGTTGGAGCAGAAAATAATCCGAATAAATCAAGTACTAGAAAAATACAACAACATATTCCTTGCGGAGTAGCTTATAAAGTAGCTTGTTATGCTAACGATACATTTTCAACTCCGATAAAGTTATATAGAGGTGAAAATCCTGCCGTATGGCTATTAAAAAATTTAATAGACGAAGTTAATAAAATTTCTAACAAATTATTTAAAACAGCTCCGATGAAAATAACGTCTAAACAACAACTCGATTTCGATGAGGCAGTTAATTGTCATGTTTGTGAAACGTTGCTGGTAGACTCCAACGGAGTCCGTGATAAGGTGCGAGATCATTGTCATTTGACCGGCCAATATCGTGGAGCAGCTCATAACAGTTGCAATTTAACATTTCATGCTCCAGATTTTATTCCTGTAGTTTTACATAACTTTCGTGGCTATGACAGTCATATCATTGTAGAAGCTTTTGGTGATGAAAATATTAAAGCTAAACTAAAATTAAATAACGTAATAAAATGTATTCCAAATAATTTTGAAAAGTATATGTCGGTGACGCTCGGTAAATTACGTTTTATTGACAGTCTGCAATTTACATTAGTATCATTAAAAGATCTTGCAAAAAATGCTGTAAAAGCTGGTAGCACTTTTGATAATCTGCGAAGTTGCTTTGGTGAAAACTATATCAATTTGACAAAAAAGGTATCTTTCCGTACGAGTATCTCGACGATTGGAGCAGATTTGATGAAACTTCTCTTCCCGATAAAGATAAATTTTACTCGCAACTCAAAAACAAAAATATCACAGATGACGAATACAAATATGCACAAGATATTTGGAATAAATTTAGTTGTAAAACATTTGGTGATTATCACGATTTATATTTAAAAACAGATATATTATTAATGGCAGATGTTTTTGAGAGTTTTCGTCGGGTAAGCTACAGCAATTATGGATTAGACCCCTGTTGGTATTATTCCTCCCCAGGATTGTCTTGGGACGGTCTCCTAAAAACAAGCAAAATAGAACTGGATTTCCTGACAGATGTCAATATGTTTAACTTTATTGAACAAGGTATCAGAGGCGGAATTAGCGTTATAACAAAACATTATGCTGTAGCTAATAACAAATATCTGAAAAATTATGATAAAAATCTCCCATCTAATCGTATTATTTATCTGGACTCTTATTTATTATGAAAGTAATTTTGTCTAAACATCAGAAATAATGTTTGAAAATTTGGCATTAGTAGATGGAGTTAATAGCAAAATAAAAAATAATGGTTAATAACCAGCAATTATCATTTGAATTTAACGATGAAATTTCAGGTATTTGTTTTAGTAAATTTGACAGAATCAAACTCTCCCTTATCAGATCAGACGATAGTAAATATTTTAATTAACTCGAAAGTTTGCGAGACGAGCTGGCACTAAAATAGGACAATTTTCATGATCCGATAAGCCAACAACAGTATACAAAAATTAGCATAGACTTAGACCGGTCAAAAGTTTTTGTAAAAGATAGTAAGTATCTTCTCAGTAAGATTGCGCTGAAAGAAGTATTTGAATGTCGTCGAAAAGTATCCGGTAGAATTAAATTTTATTTGTATAATCATGACAGTACATTATACTTAATAGCGAGTGTTGATATTCTAGTGATAGGCGTTGAAAATCTTTAAAAAATTACTGTCTTTCTTCCTTGTATTTTTGTTTTCACTTACCTTCATCATTTTTTCACAATAAAATGTTTGATCCATTGAAACAGATAAAAGTGTCTCAAATCCTCATTCACATACTACTTAATATTCTGTGAAAATATATTGAAACAATGTTTTCATGTACGAGTAAATGATAAAATACTTTGGTTGATGAAAAATAAATTGCAGTCTATATCCAAGCACTGTTTCCTTTGTTAACCCACTAAGAATGAACATTTGCCATTGCTGTGAATAAAAATCAATCAGAGCGTCATAATATATTACATACCCACACGGAATTTCTATAATAACTAGATTATGTAATCATTTTGAAAAATAGGGAATTTTTAATGGATTTTCCTAAAATATAACACCAAAATCAGGTCATTTGTAATGGATTTTCCTAAACGCCTACTGGAATCAAGGTTAAAGATATTTGTAATGGATTTTCCTAAACGCCTACACGAATCAAGGTTAAAAAAAGGTAATTTGTAATGGATTTTCCTAAACGCCTACTGGAATCAAGGTCATTTGCGATTTATTTTTCTAGAATAATAATATAAAAAACAGTTAGAATTTTCTTCACAGCCATTCTGTTATAGGATTTTATAAACAAGGTAAGTAAAAATATTTTTCTAACATATTTTTGATAAAACATAGAAAGTTTTGAAGGGGTCTCGGAGATAGCAACCTTGCTTACGTACACCGTAGATGATTAGAAATATTATTATCAAATAAAATATCAACCATATTGAAATAAATGTCATCACATCATCTACCCAACTCGCTATTCGCTCATCGTTTTCATTTGCGAATAACCATATTGATCCATATTTTGGCGAGATATGGTAACCAACTTTTTTAATACAATCGCTTATTATTTTAGGTTTTATACCAGTATAGGTTGAGGCTGCTCTAATCGAATTAAATCTCTTACAAAATTTGTTTGTCAGATCAAATCCAACATGTCGGATTGAATGACAGAAGGACATTATATATAATATTTCATTTGTTTAATATAAAAAAAATCTATTAGTCTGAGATCATCTTTCCAATTTTTGGTAGGGGGTGGGGGTTTCTGGTCTAGAATCCCATTTTGGATTAGGATCATCATATATATGTTGACTACTGTTATTACTGACGAGTTAGAGTTACTTGGCGTGTCCGAAGTCCGTTGTTTACCTTGTTAACGTAGCTTTAGCAATTTTCAGTCATATCGCTACGATGTCTGCAGTGTGGCACTTTATAGTGATGTCTAGTGTAGTAAACGAAAACAAGAATTTTAGCTCAGAAACTCTCTTTTCCCCTCCAAAACCCTTCTATGTTGACATTTTCTTCAGCTCCGATGATGACTTTCACCTGAAAAAAATAAGGGTGTCTCTGATCTAGAAACGACTTGTTTTCTATTACTACTATTGTTATGATTTAAAATATTGTTTCCTATTTTAAAAAAACACATAATCAGAGCACAACCCCATGTGAACTCCTGGATTGTCAATCGACATTCTAGCAAGTTCAGGGGCATTCGAATCAATCCCCATGTGAAGTCCTAGGTTGCCAAACGACATCCTAGCAAGCTCAGAGGACACACATAAACTTAATTCTAACTTATCTCTAAGGACGGCACATACACAAACGGGGCCTTGTCTACGTTCAACAGACAAAAAACCAATAAAACCAATATTATTCATCAGTACATAAAAATATAATGATTTATATACAAAATGCAAGGGAGACAACCTATAAGAGTTATCTCCCTTTAAAATCCAAGGGAGATAACCTATAAGAGCTGCCTCCCTTCAAAATACAAGGAAGACAGACGGGGTTATCTCCCTTCAAAATGCAAGGAAAACAGACGGAGTTATCTCCTTTTAAAGAACTTCTTCCCAATTATTAAAACATCAACAGTAGCTATTAGAAATAATTCATTATCGTGTTTATTCAAATAAATTTAATTTTTCCGCTTACTTTTCGATGATATTTAGATAACTCTCTCGTTGCTACCCTGTTGATAAAATACTTACTATCTTTTGCAAAATCCTTCGACCGGTTTAGGTCAATATTAATTTTGGTATATTTTTCTTGACTGATCGGATTATGAAGATTATCATGTTTCAGCATAAGCTCATCTCTCAACTTTTCAGGATAATCAAAATATTTGCTGCTCTCTGATTTAATAAGCGAGAGTTTTATTCTATCAAATTTACTAAAAAAAATACCTGAAATTTCATCATTAAATTCAAATGACAGTTGTTGGCCATTAGCCATTAATTTTTCAATTATGCTAGTAACTCCATCGGGTAACGTTAAATTCTAAAGTTTGGACAAAATTAATTAAAGATGATATTGAATATATCACCTCTGGTACTGGCGTAGCGTCCAATGGCTAATGTGTTTACGCCATCGACACAATATCGTTTGTCGTCAAAATTACCTTTGTCCACGTTTCATAATTGTATCTGTTTCATGTTTGTGATGATTTGTTCTGATAACATTTGTTTTTATAAAATTAGTGCAGGTGTTTAGCGCTGTTTAAAAATCATCAAATTTCATACTTTTTTTTACATATCCGTGAGGAATACCTTTTGCTTTTTTGTCACTTTATTGTCATCTAATATGACTATCATAAACACAAAAATTATGTAAAGCAACAGGAATAAAATCTGGCGCATGAAATTTCAAATTACAATTATTATGTGCTGCTCCGCGATATTAGCCGGTTAGATGACAGTGATCGCACTTTATCGCCAGGCATCGGTTTCTCCCAGATATGACAATTAACTGCCTCATCAAAATCAAGTTGTTGTTTGGATGGTCTTTTTTATTGGAGCTGTTTCAGATAATCTGTTGAAAATTTTATTAGCATCATCTATTAAATTTTTTAGTAACCACAAGGCAAGATTTTTACCTCTGTACAATTTTATTGGACTTGTAAAATTATCGTTAGCGCAACAAACTACTTTATAAGCTGCTCCACAGGGAACATGTTGTTGTATTTTTCTAGTGTTTTATTTAATTGGATCATTTTCTGCCCCTGCCACAAGAACAAGTAGACACTCAAAATCGGCGTAAATAACAAATGGAATACATAATTTATGATTATAATTTTTAAAATTTTAATATTTTTTTCTTTCTCTGTTGGCATTTTTATTTTTTGAACATTAATACAGTATTTGAGAAGATGATCTTGTATTTTTTCATTTTTAGAAAAACCTTGTAAACAATGATAACAAAAATATTTCTTATTTTTATCTTTATTATACTGTCTGCCAACTAGGCCCTTAAAGGTTTTGATCCAAACGTAATGTCCTTTATAAAACAGCAAGTTTATTGGTTTTGTGTAGCTTTTTCTGAGATGTATCTGGGATAAACATTTTCACGCTTATCAAGACCAAACACATTAACTAAAATATTATTTTGCTTTTCAAGCTTTATTATTTGATTTTCTGCAAATGGAAAGTGAATGCCATTAAAATTTAATTTTGATCCGTGACTAATATACTTGTCAACGCGATCAGCATTTTTTTTTCTGCTGGAAACATCGCAGAAAGATTAGCACACTGGAAACATTTGTTATCAGAGTTCTTTACGTTTAAGCAACATTTTTGTTTCTAATGTTTTGAGGGAGATCAACATAAGTACGTTATATCTTGCTGTGTGAAATAAAACTTCTTTAGTCATTTTAAATTTCCAACCTGATCCTGAGGCTGTAAATTCTTCCAATTGTTTTATTTATTTCCTGATGTGTTTCATCGACGACTGAGGAAATATTTGTTCCAGCTAATATTTTTCGTGATTTAGCTGCTAAATATCGTTCGGTAATCTCGTTGCGGAAATCTACATTATGTATCTTTGATAAAATAACATGATACTGTAGTATTAGTTTGATACATTTATGTACTGCAAGTTCTTGCCTTACAGTTGTAGAGTTAAAATTTGCTAAAATATTTTGATTATCAAATTTATAACTATTATCAAATCCTGCAAAAGCGGTAGCTATTTTTTTAGGTTCTCCTATAAAGCTCTTTTTGGCTATATCTCGCAATTTCAGCATTGTTATATAGCATTTTATATATTTAATTGATTATTCGATCGATATCTCACCGCACAAAGCGAATGCACTGGTTGAAAAAAAAAACAATTAGAGATATAAAAATGCTTATATTATAATGACACAAATCTAACAAGCACAAGCGAGCAAGAGTATTATCATGTTCATCCCAAGTACAACTTGTATGCAGGAAATATGTTAGGTTCAGTGATTCACGTCGAATACGGAAAACCATTCGATAAATCAACACCAGCTGGTTATAAGATCAGCGTGAAAGGGGATAATAACGAGAGAGTTGAAATGTTTAGGAAAGATTTTATTGATACATTATTTTGTGATGAAATTCCAGAAGGACAACGAGTATATCATGTCAACGATGTGGTTACTGTTGATGATATTGAAAACTTGTCTTTACAAAACGAATTTCAACTCATCCCGTATTTGATCTCTACGAGGCAAATGATCGAGGAATTATTCGAAATATCCAAACAAAAATGTATTAGGTGATTTGCAAAAAGATGATTATCTTAGAATAAGGATTCGAGGAAGAAGAACTGATTTTGTTGGTTATTATATTCAATGATTTATTTACGAAACTTTTAACAGATCTATCTAAGACTGCTTAGTGATAGACCATATCAATAACGTTAAAATAGACAATCGTTTAGAAAATCTAGAACTTGTCACTCAACAAGAAAATAGCAGACGAGGAAACACAGGTAATGATAATAATTTTAGTAAAGTTAAACCTATTGTTTCATTTAATCCTGAAGCAGACGAGGAACTAAATTTTCCTTCAATAACAGCTGTTGCAAGGCACTACAAGATAAATTCGTCAACAGTTAAGAGAGTTGCAGATGGAATAACAAATGCGGCAACATTGCAATCAACATTTGAGGGAATTATCTTCAAATATGAGGATTAATTATATTTTCTAGCTCGTTTTTTGTTAAGCAATTATGAGCAAACACTAACACATAATTTTTCTTAAATTTTAGTGTAATAAACGCACTGTCATTAAGTTTATTTTTTTCTGCCGCTGTTAGCAGAATTTTATTAGAATCAACTTGCATCACATTAACTTCAACAGAATAAGAATTATATCCCGACAAACATTTTTGCACTGCTTCGGCTAATTCACTGTAATTTAATATATCAACTTTCTGATTATATTTTATCTCTTTAGTCATTTATAATAACAAATTAGATAAAAATGTATTATAATATGGACCTGATGAAACGTCTTGCTGGTGTTTACGTTGATGATAATTTTGCAGCAGACGATGCTGTCTCTGGCGATGAACACAACTCTGTTGGTTACACAGAGGATGACATTTTATTTAACAACGACGACGAACAAAACGAGATGATAGGTGTAGTTGATAAAAAAAATTACTGCAGACCGACAACTGGGCGATATGATGTTAAGTATCATATCACAAAGAAAATCTCGAAATTTAATTTTTCAATAGATGAAAATCAATCTTTTTGGCGGTTGATAATTTATTTGGTTTTCTTTCCGTACTAACGATGACCTGTTTTAATGCAACAGTAATTGATGTTCCAGTTTTATCTGAAATGGGTACACTAAACGAATATTTACTAAACAATATATGACGTTAGAAAGATATTTCTTTGGAACGCCATCTGCGACAACGCTAAACTGAGCAAGATTTGACACATCAACTAAATCTATCGCACATATATCGTCAACGGCATTTGCGACAACTTTACGCCGCTGAAACTTTTTTTTAGGTTTATGTAGCTCTGATGCAAGATCATCATACAATTCTTTTCCAAGACCTAACTTTTATTTTGTTCCTATCATTGTTTGAACTGTCCTGCTATCAAATCATTCTCGCATATTTACAGGCTCCATATCGCGTAGTTCATCCAGCATTACTTTATCACAGTCTGATTTTGAGCTCGCTGCACGAACGTTATCAGGACGTTCTATATCACGATAACAAATATCATGATTGCTATTGCATCAACTTGATTATAAAGCTCTTGTCCGGGCAGCGGATTATCGTTTGCATCTAACTGTTTGTCTAGTGGATTGTACGGCCCAGTGTAGTTATGGCCAGGCAATCTCCAACCTGTTTTTGGTTCTGGTAATATCTCAATAAATTTGTAGATATCGATACTGCTGCCAATTACCTCACGGCGACTGCATGATTGACAGTATGCAACAATTTTATCTTTTTCTACACAAAGATCTTTATCACAATTACAATTACATTTCATTTTATTTTATTCTGTCGCATAAAAAATGTTTGATTTTTGGGTAGGCTTTTAGTCAATTATTCATCTACTAAAAAAACCTTGACAGGGCACATTTCAGCTCCGGATAATTTCTTTAAAAACATACTTTTTTATACCGCAAACAGCGCAAATGCTTTTTAACATTGTTCTATTATTTTTTGTTTTTTCAGTTGTCTCATCCTTATTTGTTGTTTCAGTTTTACATTTGAGACAGTATGTTGATATATTCCTTAGTTTAGATAAAACTAATTGCAATCTCATCATTAACGTGAGAATGTTGCTTGTCAAACTTTAAAATAAATTTTAAAAAATAAAATTTAGGCTGGGACATCTGTCGGATAAACATAATACAATAATAACCACAAGCTGATGTTCCAACCGGCTGTAGTTGATTAGAGGAGTAATTTATTTTTTAAATTTTTTAAAAATATATTTTTTTATAAGATCACTGGAGGAAGTCCGAACGTATCAAAATAATTGTTATCCTAAACAGCAGCTCAGTGAGTGCCGGATCCATCATCGAAATTTTGTATGTTTATGATACATGAACCACCTGCTGGTACATTATCTAATTCGTCTTTGGAATATACTCCACGAAATCCGACAATGTCGTTCAATTTTTCAATTATATCGAAATTACTCAACGGCGGTGACTTCGTTACTGGCGTCAACGGCGTCTGGTGCCTGGTAGAGTCATTCCACATCCTATCCCTAGCAGGTTTGGTATTAGACTGCCTGCTAACCCCGCTAGCAGCGGAGCGAAAGGAATAATTCCTCCTTGTTTTGTTTCCCCAGGCGATTTTGTCGTTGTTTTCTTTGACGACTTCGCCGTTGTTTTCCTTAGCGTTTGCTGGCATTTTATTGTTGTTGTTTCCCCTGGCGATAAAATCATTGTTTTCTTTGGCTACTTCTTTCTTTTTAGATTTTGTCGCTGGCGATTTCTTCGCTTGTGCTTTCTTTTCAGCTGGCGTTATATTATTTATTGTTATATAAAATTTGTTTGATTCCATCGCCTGATACCGCCTTTTTAGTTGCTCCAGATACCGCCCCTGACGCTGCTGCTTATACTAGTCTTCCTAGTACAGGTAAAATATTTGGTATAATTACAGAATGTGCTGGTCCAAAAAATCCGCCGTGTTTTGCCATCACTGTTATTTGCGCAACAGATAGTTTGAGAACAAAGGGTTTTCCCTGATCGAGTTTATTAATTTGCTGTTGAGTTAACATTACTTTCACTGCGGCGCTGTCTGTCCCTGGAGACTTTATCATTACAGAGACAGAATTACGTTTAGCAACCGCTGCTGCTATTTTTTTAAATTTGTCCGGGTGTTAGGTATATTTCTCTAGTTGTGTATTTCGTTTTCATTTTATGCTTGTTTGTTAGATTAAACTTGGACAGTCGTCCTTCCCTTGGTCGCATCGATTCTCAAGAATCTATCACTGACAACTAGCCCATATACGTTATATTGTTCGTCTGGTGGCCTGTTAAGCGTCCAAGTGACCTCAATATCAACAGTCGATCCAGTAACTTGTTCGGGATGTTTTGATATGTCAAAATAAAAGATAGGTTACGGTGATCGAAATTCCTCTAATGATATCTGAGATCCACTGTCTGAGTGCAGATATTTTTGCATAGCCTTCATAAGGTACATGTACGGCCGACATATGTTTCTGGTGGCGTCGTCGGCAAAATTACATTCGATTGCACGTTCGGGATATTGCTTAGAATTTACTCTAACAAAGATTCGTCTGACGTCTTGGTTATCAAAAACGGAGTTGTTCATTTCTTGATTATCACGACGTGCCTGTCGTTGAAATACAACGAACAAATGTCGAGGTAATTGTTCGCTTCGCGTAGTTGTAACACGCCAGGTGTAATCGATTGCATTAGGAATCGCTGTTTGATAAATTTTGTTTTGCTGAAAATATAGTTTTTCCTGTAAGCGGTCAATAATGATTCGAGTTCCATTGTTTTAGCTACAGATGGAAAAACTCGTGGCATCCACAGCGCTAATCTTGTGATAGCAAATTGACCTTCAGCTACTCCATCAGCGTGCATTATACAATCGTTTTGATCAGCTCGATCTAAAATAAGTGTATGATTTATTCCGCGAAAAACTTTGTTATACTCGCGGCAGAATCCTAGTATTGTACTTAACGGAAGCATCATCGTTATTTGGCGAGATTCTGCGGTAAATGTTTTTCGTTTGGCATATCCCTAGTTATATTGCTGTCGTCTTATTCTTGTGACCGCTAATCGTATTGACTTGCCAATCGCATCTGCATCATCAGCAGCTGGATTAGCAATTAGTTTATTATTGTCTGGAGCAGGATCACCAGCACCAGTACGAAAATCACTTGAAACAGCTGTCCCAAACGAGGTATCTTTAAACCACATCATATTTGTGGCCACTGATCTCGAATAATCATCGCTGAACGAGGCGATATTTAGTATTGTACTCGCTACGGGCAAGTGCGTTTAAATATCTTCCACGATCTGATTGGCCAGTTGGTACCGTGCACCTTTAAACAAGCTCCAACCGTTATTGACAAGTGCAATTTCTGCACCAGCTGCAATATCACCGCCTATCGCAGTTAGTAATTGACCACGCACTTCCACCACCGCCTTGTGCGGCAACAAAACACGTCCTCGTCTCTTGTGTTAAAAGTTCTGACGCCAGCTTGATTTGGGTTGTTAGAGTTTTCGTCGAGATAATCAACATACTCGAATTCTGCCACTGTGTCGTTGGTATCATGTTCTTCGGTAAGGTCAAGATAATTTTTAACTGACATTATTTATTTTATCCACATAAAATTGTGTAGCACACAAAATTTAAGTAACTAAAAAGCAGCAGGAGTATTCCTGTTTTCTTTACAAGTCTGCGCATTACCTCTTCACCACGAGGTGACAGTATTTTTTTTTTGCTGTTGCAACTATCATAACTCGTTCTGTTTCACCTGTTGGTGCAATATCTGATATTGCTCACTTTATTTCCGCGTCGCCTTTAATTTTATCAGCGATCTTTTGTCCTACTGTACTGCCTGCTGTACTATCTACCACCATCGCAAAAGCTTTACCTGTTTCAAGTGCAATTGTTACTACTTTACGCGCAATTCCTGGGATGTTTTCAGCTATTTTTTAAAATATATTTCTAACAAATCCACCTACAATTTTTCTTCTATAAACTTTTTTGTCTCATCTTTGTTATTAAATTAGGTTTACAAAATTTGTACGTATAAATAATACGTGACAATTTCATTGTCAAGATCTAATTGTCGTCATGATTGATCTGTTAGTTACATCGTTATGCTGGTTACATGATTTTCAAGAGTAATCGGATAGTATATTATTTGTCGAGGAGTAATTTGCATCAGTGAACCAGACGGAACATTTGGTGAAAAACTATAGATTGTTTGACCTTGACTTCCCTTGGCTGAGTAAGACCCTGTTGCAATAGATCAATTGATTAAAATTGTATTTACTTCTGTTATGTTAAAGGGTAAATCTCCATCATACGATATATTTTGTTCTTGTTTTTAAATACAAACAACAATGCGATACCAGTGGCTGGTGAAAAATGGATTATAAAATTATTTTTTAATGTGATTCTAGATCGTAGCGTATTATAGTTTGGAGTTAATTCAAAATTGTCTGCGGCAGTGTATTTTGTTATTAGCTCTCTTATTTTTTTGTTGAGATCAGTTAGATTATATGTTCTCTGTGGTATTTTGACTGATACCCAAGCACCAGAATTAAATGTAAAGTCGTCATTGACGTTTGTTTTTACATTTGCCATAGAATGCCATACCGTAGCAGAAATCAACCCGATTTCTTACTGTTTACCGGGATCTTGTATTATTGGTGGATTGTAGTAGACAGAAAAATTTGCGCTGTTTCTCGTTGTTTGCGATGAATCAAGCAATAGTGTTACTGACATTTATAACAAAGTTGTTAGATAAGATCGCTATATAAAATTTCATACTCGTTTGCTGTCAGTGATTATTCGATCTTAGATTACAATATGTCCATGATTTCGTTGTCGATTTCAATGCTTTCATTACCTGCTTCTTTTGATGATATCAACAACAATAGTCTGTCAACCAGATCTGCGTTTGATGTATAAACCCGGACACCAAAACCGAGTCTTTGATCAACATCAATTTTGTTACGGTTCGTTTTTCTTCAGATCTTCCAAGCACGACGTAAAAATTTTGTTTATATGCTTCTTTACGAGTTCGGTATTGTTTTACAGCTTCAAGTACAACTGATGCATTTACTCCATTACGCATTTTATTAAAAGTTTTCAACAAATACTGGTCTTCATCATAGTCATATCCTAAAACTTGATACGAAGTGTTTCCTCCTCCAATGATACGATTTAATACTTTAGTAAACTTTGTATAATCATCCTCTGACGATTTGCTTATGTTTTGAATATATCAAGCTCTAATTCTTTAACATGAAACTCAATAAAACCTTTGAACGTATCAGTAGAAATATTTTCCTTCGCTATATTTGCTAAATTTTCAAAATTTCATTTCACAATTACTTCAGAAAATTCTCTTGTTCGTTCAGCAGGTATCTCAATATCTTTTTGTCTGTTAATGTAATCAACTACCTCTTGTATTTTACTTTTTTCATCTACCGTTTCAGCGATTTTTTTAACTGTTTCCTCCGCCTGTGTTTCTTGTTGTTCTTTTAACTGCCCCAACAAACCTTTTTCATGTATTTTCTTTAGTTCCTCTGGAGATAATGCTGATATTTATGGTTGTTTATCGGTAACAGGTTTAAAAAGTTTGGTGGTTTCTTCTTTAAAGCAGCTCGAGTTGTAATAAATTTTTTTTAGTAATTCAATTTTTTGTTGATGCTTGTCCATTGTTTATTTTTTTTTTCGCGATATAAAATTTGTCTCTAGAAATATGTCAAAACAAAAACGAAACATTTTAGCTGGATCACGCGCTAGTTTATCAAATAAAAAGAAATTGTATTTGTCTTTAGTTGCTTGATGATATAATTCAATAAATTTATCTTTTGGTACATCGCCGCGTTGTTCGTTTGCAATATTTCTCACATCAACATTATCTAGTCCAGGAAACAGTATAAAACATCCCGTATTTCGCCTAATAAACCTGTCAACGTTATAAAAGCCTTGCGCGAGATAAATCGAATTACATTTTTTGTTACTCGATAATGAAAAATACGACTTAATCTTATTCATCTCCTCGTTGATTAGCGGAATATCGTCCAATACAATTATTTTATGCACGGACGAATCAAGTTCGTTGACAGGAATTAATTCCTCTGGTTGTTTTATTAAAAATGTATCATCGCCATCGTCAAGCTCATCACGAAGTTTATCGTTGTATTCGCGTAATAACTCGTATTTGTCTTGTTGTGGATTAATTGTGTAAATATATACCTTATCGTAATTAAAGTTTTCGTTGAGTAAGAAATTTAGCAAAAGATTCGTTTTACCAGAGCCTGTACGACCAACAGTAAGATAATGACAATCTGGAAGTTCGTTATTATGTTTAGGTTTAATTAATCGTTCGGTGTGAAAATTTAATATCGTTGACTTCGCCATTGTTATTATATAATTTTATGTTATATAATTTACATAATCTGGCCTATTACACAAAATTTGGAACAGCACTTACGGGATCTGTTTCAGCTGACGAACCAATAATAACTGATACGTCATCGCTGGTAAAAAAAAAAAACAAAAAACGGTGACACAATGACAGGAAACTTATTTATGTCAAATCAACGAGTTATAGGTTTAGAAACAAAATATCCGCCAATAAATGTTGTTGATACACAAGCTGTAAGTAATGCACAAATAAAAGCGATCGATAATAACAAACTATCACTGACAGGAGGAACTTTAAGCGGTAACTTGGATATGTCAGGGACAAAAGTAATAAATTTAGAAACCGTGTATCCGCCAAGAAACTAAAATCAAACACAAGCGGTAAGTTATTTACAGTTGAAGTATATTGATGATAACAAGCTTGATAAAACCGGTGGAACTGTTACAGGTTATATTAACATGTCAAGTAAAACAATTATTGGGTTGGAAACCGAGTATTCATCACCAAATGTTGATAGCACACAAACTGTGAGTTATACCAACTAAAATCCATTGACGATAACAAGCTCGATAAAGCTGGCGATACAATGACAGGTAACCTTGTAAGAGCAATAACTCAAAAATAACTGGATTACCGACAACTTGACCACCAGCTAATGAGACTGTGCTATTAGTTACGCTCATTTAAAAGGAGCACTTGTTCCGTATTTAAGACAATCCGGTGGATCAATGTCAGACAATATAAATATGAGAAACAACAAAATAACTACGACATATGTTCCAGTTAACCATAATGATCAAACGAATAAAGCGTACGTTGATAGTGTATCTGGTGGTGGTATAAAACGAACCAAAAACAATGTTGGGTATATTCCAACACTTTTTAAGGCAACTGATAACCGAGTTGGGTTTGAGGTAAGTGCATCATCATACTATCCTGATAATTATCCTTATCACGCTTTCTCTGATAGACAAGAATGGACTACTAACGGAGAAGCTGAAAACTTTTGGATTAAAATTAAATGCCCCATTGCAGTTGCTATTTGGCAATTTCATTTGCGAGGTCGATTAAACTCAAGTGTTGGTCGAATTTATAATTGGCGATTGGAAGGATCAAACAATGATATCGACTGGGTAATATTATACAGTACAAAAGAAATTCATATATCAACAACACAATATTTTACAATTCCAACTGCAAATACTGTTAACAAGTACTTATATTTCCGAGTTTATGTTATCGCTGCTGAACACTCGTTTCCAGGACCGACAGCATTTCAAATATACACACTTGATGATCAGATTTAATCTAACGTTGTACAATAAATGTCAAGACAATTATTTACTATCATTGCGAGAGAATTTTATAATAATATTTTTAACCCCATAAAAGATGTTATGGACGAATCACTATCGGCACGTGTGATAAATACTAGGAATTTTTTTCAATTCCAATGATAAACTCTCCATTGTCAAAAGAAGAAAAAAAATTATTTTCGTTATGCATACGTGAGGACCACAACTACTTGAAACAATAAGAGACTTGATATTATAAGCAGTTACTATCATCCTGATGATTGTATAGAAGAACTTAAACAAATTGAAATCCTGCAAAAACAATATTGTTCGAGCTTAATCTTGAAAATCTAGATTTGATTATAAAATCAAACTTAATAAAAGAACGAGCTTATGGTGAAGCAGTAAAGGAAGAAGAACGAGTAAACAATAGCCATGATGACCTCGACAAACTAGTAGATTTCTACGATGATAGGAATAAAAAGGAACAAGAAGTCATACAATAGTTTTTCAAAACGAAAATTTTTTAAACATCTCGGTATGTACTACCACGACAAGGAAACCCTAATTAAAGTTGTTAGAATGATGCCGGATACGGAGTTAATTATAAAAGCATACTCGAATGCACTTCTACCAATGAAGCGTAAAAAAACCTCCAGAATGTGATCCTATTATGTTAACAAATCTCTAGCGATAATAAAAGATTTTGACAATGAAATTAGTAATCTCAGCGATGATAAACGAGAAATGTTTTGTGAGGAAGTCAATCAAACAACGTATGGTGTAGGGATTGGTTCTTATTATTACATAGGTGAAGAACATGATGTTACACTTCCATCATTCCAACGCTCAAGATGATTATCATTGCGAAATTATTACAATGAAGTCGAGAAAATGTTCACAAAACAATACGAAAAATTATGGCTTAAAGTAAATACTTTTGCTCAAATTACCTTTCTTGGACTAAAATCACTCGAAAAAATAATGCCGATAAATTTCGTAGTCGCATATGCAATTATCAGACAATATCTTGTCCTCAAAAATTTTACTTTGAATCAAATAAGCTTGGTACTTGGATTTATTGATGAAACAGAAAGAGAATACGGTCATTTAGTGAACGAAATAGATTTTTGTGAACGTGAAGTGGAAAACACGTTTGATTCCTACAGTTGGTTAAAGAAAAATGAGGCATTGACAGATCAACGATATAGTAATACTGCGTCAGATTTTTATGACAAGTACAGAGATTTTATAGCTGATCCTAACAATAATAAGTTTCGTGAATTTCTTGATTCGATTGTTGGTGCTGCAGATTTTAATATTGTATAAAAATTGTAAGCAAATATTGTATAATGAAAAAAAAAAAAACCCCAAAAAACCACAAAAAAACAGATCATCGATTTCAATCATATTTCAGAAAAAAATTCCAAAACAAGATGTTGACGCTCTAATGTAATATTACAGATATTATCATAAAAACCTTTGGTGTGTAAAACAATGTTACAAGTATTAGAGTAGAATACTTCGAGTAATATCACATTTACCACTGCTGATGACAAGCTTTGGTATGCTTTCAAGTGGCGCATCGTTAAATCCGTTTTTGTTAATAATATCAGGTGTTGGTGTTTCTCTTTCAACGGCGTGTAAAAAATTGAGCCCCGACTTGAGACCAAAAAATGCTTGTAAAACAGCAAGTATCACTTACAAAAAATTACTTGATCAGATACGATCTTATTTGCGCGGAGTAAAATATGATATGGACAACTTAATACGAGAGTTCCGTATTATTGACAGTATGTTAACAGATATTCTGCCAATGAGAGTTAGCAAGTACGAGAATAATTATCATACAACATGGCTGTAACAGTAGTAATAGAAAACAAGTCGTTTCTAGATCAGAGACCCTCATATTTTGTCAGGTGAAAGTCATCATCGGAGCTGAAGAAAATGTCAACATAGAAGGGTTTTGGAGGGGAAAAGAGGGTTTCTGAGCTAAAAACCTTGTTTTCCTTTACTACTTCTAGCACTGGGGCATCATGCCGGAGACATGTAGCATAATGTCCCACCTAGTAACATTATCATGAAACCAAGCCGACCAATCCTAGTATTAAGTTCTTAATGCTGAGCGCCAAGCGCGGCAGCTGCTAGTACCATTTTTCTAAGTCTTTGGTATAACTCGGCCGGGGTTCAAACTCGCGACCTCCCGCATCTGAGGCGGACGCTCTAATCACTTAGGCCACCGGAGCGGTGTCCATAGCGACCTGTGTAATGATCTTTGATAGCTAAATTGTTTTGCTATTATTATTATTATTATTATTATTATTATTATTAACTTCTAGTACTAGTACCATTTAGTTTCGACAGTTCAAATATACGGTCGCAACATCGTCCGATATTTGCCTGTATTAAACTATGTTTATTATGTATGTTTGGATATATCATAATTAATACCCAGAATGTACACTAGGTTTCTGAATTTCTTCATTTCAATGTGCAAATAATAATTGTTTCCAGTTTACGCGAGGACGCAACTCCCCTTCGTGCCGAATCGCTTCTATAGTTACAGGTGCGTTGCTATTTCTTGTGGTTCATAGCAAATTTACTAGGCATGATGTCATTTTGAAGTTATTTAATTTATTATCTTATTTCCTAACTTATTTATTTATCTATTGTTAGGATTTTTCGTGGGGTGAGGGCAGATATGACGCTATCAACTTTGTGGCTGTGTGAATTTGCCTTTTTGTAAAGATTGCCTTAGAGTCAATGATCAAGGCTCCATAATCATTTGTTCCAAGGTTCGACAGCAGTACAGTCTCCAAAGACATGACTTGAATGAATCTATGAATAAGTCATACAATTCCAAACGAGTCTCTCTCTCTCTCTCTCTCTCTCTCTCTCTCTCTCTTTGATATTGTACACTTGCTGTAGTGTAATCCAGTGATAATCTGATATTTACAAGGAGACTGAAAGGAAAATATAATTAAATATTAAACAGTGTCTGAAACTTACTCAAGTGCATGAATTATATAATCCCCCACCCCACCACCATTCAATTAACGTTGAACGGTATAAATCTGTACTGATCGAAGGGATGTTAATTTTTGGGTCTCAAGAAATTTGAAATTAAGAGTTACTTCCTTTGCAGAAACATCTAAATCTCCTATGCTAGAAACAGAATGGAAAAAATTCTATCAGAGCTTTCTTTATCGCTAAGTGCCAGAAAATGCGAAATAAGTAGCTGGTTTAACAGTATTCAGTACATGTCACGAAGAAACACTGTCAACTGGAAATAGGAACTTTAGTGAAATGCATGCTATAAAGTAAACTAGATTCTGCGTCCCTCTTTCATTACGGCAAGGCAAATGCACGGACAACCGTACGAACATGATTTGTTAAAACCAGTCCAGAACATGATTTATTTAAACCAGTCCAGAATAGCCTTGAAAGATAACTTGGGAGTGTTATCATTAGCTTCATTAGGAATCAGGTTCCTGTGAGAGAAAGGCACAGAAAGGTACGAGTTTGGTACAGAACTATACAGGGTCGATACATTATTACTGAAGGAAGAGGCGCGCGCGCGCGCGTGTGTGTGTGTGTGTTTGTGTGTGTGTGTGTGTGTGTGTGTGTGTGTGTGTGTGTGATTTGGATTTTTAACGTAGCTTTAACAATTATTTAGTCATATCGCTACAATGTATGAAGTTTGGCAGTTTATAGTGATGTCTAGCACTGAGGCATCATGCCACAGACATGTAGCATCATGTCCCACCCAGTTATAGTATCCTAACACCAGGCCGACCAGTCCTAATACTAACCTCTTAATGCTGAACGCAAAGCCAGAGCTGCAAGTACAAATTGTTTTTAATATAGTTCTTAGGTATTACTCGGCGGGGGTTCGAACAGTATAATATTTTGTTGAAGCATTTCTATTTATAAAACAAAAATCAAATGCTTGAGCTATGTTATCTAAAGTCTTTCAGCAACCAGAATTTATGTAAAACAACGTATCATTTATTTACTGTTACATTCCTATATACTTGCAGAGGACATCAAAGTTAGATTTGCCAACCAAACTTTTCGCCAATTGCTGCGTTCATTCAAGCAATATTGTAATAACATGCTTGCCGGTTAAAATTATTGAAATAAATGCATCAATGATAACCACTTTATTATTATTATTATTATCATTATTATTATTAATAAACTAGAATAAGAATAAGAAAATGGAATATACCTCATATAATAATAGAAAATGTGTGCCATGAATTAAATACCTGCATAGAATTATGGTGGTATACCAGCCCTCCATACTGATATCAGATATCATAGTGAGAGACTTAATGTCACTGGATAGAACAATTCCATACAAATATGCTACATATAGGGATGAGAAACAATGAAAACGTCTGATAAAAAGAAATCGCAAGCTTAATGTTGCACCTTTTTGTAAGACTATAGAGTCATAACAATATTTTCATGAAACATATATATTAATTTTATTAAATGGTGAAGAATGAAACATCAGGATATTGTTGGTATATACACTGCTATTATATGCAATAATATATGTTTATAGTAAGAGATTGATAGTTTTCTGACTGTTTCGGACCAATCACACATGGCAAAATGCCAATCGGTAGTCATCTAACCTAGACTGGTGTTAAATTGAGTTGTCAATGCTCCATTGGAGTATCTGCTGCATGACAGCTTATTGACATTTGCCCCTCTGATAGACACTGTCAGCAGAGCTGGGAAAACCCTGCATGGTGTTGATTGTAGTGGTCAATGGGCCAATATTTGCTATATGATTGACATTAGCCCCTCTAATGGACACAGTCAATAGAGATGGGGTGACCATGTCTGGTGTTGATTTGAGTGGTCAGTGGGCCATTGTGATGCCTACTATACATTTGCCCTATGCTACACATTGACAGTTGAGATGGGGTAACCAAGCCTGGTGTTGATTTCAGTGGTCAGTGGGCCATTGTGATGTCTACTGTACATCTGCCCTGTGATACACACTGACAATTGAGCAGGGTTAAAGAGAGTCGTTTGATTTCAAAAGTGTACTGACAGAAGTTGGACCTTATTTTAAAAACACCTCCCTATCCCACCCTCACATTTAGAATCGTCAGAAAGAAATTGATATACCAACAGATTTACTTATCGGTATTTCTGCCTGTATTTATGTATGTGTATTTTTTTTTCCTTTATGCTATCTTGCCATCTCAGTTAAGATCATCAGTAAGTTGGGGGGGGGGGCATTTTTATGGAAAAGATATTACATCTAAAGAAGATGCACATTAAAGGACACAAAAATTGATATTTAATTTCTTTTTAAAAATTTAATGCAATTGTCTATGAAATAGCAAAAACTATTTTTTTAAGAAATGGATGAAATGTTCTGGGAAATTGCAAAAAACAGTCTACAGTGTAAATTATTAACATTAACATTAAGCACTGGAGTCGGACGTTTATCAATAAAACACGAAAGATACAAAAAAATATATTATCTATACTTAAATGTGTGACAACACGAAATAACCTTATCTATAGTATAACTTATATTTTTAGTACATATGAAGTTATTTGGTGTTGTCGCAAATTTTAGTTGTGGTTTTTATGAGTGGGGTGGGGAATAAAACGTCAGACTCGTTTGGGATAATAAACTGTCAGCGGTCTTCAAATGATACATCTGTATGCATCGTAGTGGCATATATTTATGTTTTGCAAAGCAGGTGAAGATGTATTTGTTCCTTTGTTGTTCAATTAAATCACTGCATTGAAAAAAAAATATTGGGAGGAGAGACAATACATTGCCAGTCTCAAGACGCACCGTTGTAAAGACTTAATTATATACAACGTTAAACGAAAAGCTAATTAAAAAGCAATTCGGCAAGCTTTTCGTATATTACTAATTGTATCGTTTAAAGAGTTTTAAGTTCGTGTTCTATTTCACACACACACACACACACACACACACACACACACACACACACGATGCATAATGAGCATTTTTTCAACGCCAAAATAATACCCCTTAACCCCCTGCCAGTTAGCCGATTCTCATTGGGTAAGAAAATGCTATTTTTAGCAGGGTATTTACGAGTGGAATATTTAAATTTAGATTTATGAGGCAAAAATGCAAACCTGAATATGTGCGGGTATAAGATGAGATCTCAGTGTTGGTCTCTGTATATCATCTCACACCAAATCTGCCAGTTGCAGAAAAATGTCTCTTGGAAAGCGATATCTTGATGTTAAGCTGCGCACAGGGGCTAGTATCGTTGCTTACAATTTACCGTCATACATGTACTATATGTAGTTATTATATAATACATGTATATAGTTATTATATAATACATGTATGACAGGTAAATTGTAAGCAACGATACGAGCCCCTGTGAAACTGCGAGCATACAAAGTATTCAGGACCTGTGGACTGTCCCGGAACACACGTTGGCGTCGAAAACTTCGTCCGATATTTTTATTTTTAAACAGTCCGAAGATGATAAAAGCGGCCATTTTTCCCTTGCGCAAAACATACGCCAGCTAGGTGCCTGCCTTAAGCTACGCGAGTACTTACGTTAATGCCTAGTTTACGGAACGATAGTGAAACGGGTAGATTCCGCTTACGCAAGGTCGTTTGCGTAACTTACGCCAGACATACGTTACGCACAGCTTACGCACTTTAGTGAAAAGGGCCCCAGAACTGCAGCACGACATCTATTGATCAAGCAAACCCAAGCGGTACATCCTGGCAAGTGTGCCACAAACAGTTCTGAGCACAGACTGGACTGATCAGCCACTCACGTACTCAAAAACTGAAAACTGATTTAATGGCCATCATAGAACTGGAATGTTGAACAAAAGAAATAAATGGACACCTCAAGTATATGTCACCGACGGGTGGTTCTGTACTGTTCCAGAACTTTTGGCAACACTCTTTTGCGGCACAATATTGTTCAGTGGCAATAACACAGTAAGAACATGTACATGAACGACAGTGTATTTTGCATGGAAACATAATGCGTAAACATCTCACTTGACAGTCCTACTAATTCGAACCTTTAGCGGCGTCTACTCAATTTCTCCGATCCAAATTGTATTATGTTCTCTTCAGTGGGTTCAAAACAGTAATTACGTTTTTCGACACCTGTAACAATCTCATTAAACGTCTCAAGTCATTCTTTTCTTATTTAGCTATTTCAACTCTACAAATGAGGGGCACGTCATGCATGAACTTTTCCTCAGTATGATTCTTAATATATTGATAACAGCTAGTGTATGTATGTGTGTGCGTGCGTGTGTGTTTGTGTGTGTGATTTTGATTTTTAACTTAGCTTTAACAATTTTTCAGTCGCATCGCTACGATGTCTGCAGTGTGGCACTTTATAGTGATGTCTAGCACTGGGGCATCATGCCGCAGACATGTAGCATCATGTCCCACCCAGTCGCATTATCCTGACACCAGGCCGACCAATCCTAACACTAACCTCTTAATGCTGAGCGCCTAGCGAGGCAGCTGTTAGTGCCATTTTTATAAATCTTTGGTATGATTCGGCCGGGGTTCGAACCCGCGACCTCCCGCATCCGAGGTGGACGCTCTCACCTTAAGGCCACCGGAACGGTCTTGATAACAGCTAGAGAATTAATAATAATAGAAACCTCTTCCACAGTATATTGCGCATCTTAACAACTGTCCCCTTCACAACAGCCATTTCCAGCAAATCACTGTGTAGAACATTATTTGGTCTACTCATCTGTGTTAAATTTATTATTATTTATTTGTTTATTCATAACTTTGCAGTAGTTGTTACCGTAATTTTATCAAGGAAATGTTAAGTACATCCAAACAGAAAACCGCGACTACAGATAGCCACCCTGGGATAAATTGCAAATTCCGTCACATATATGATGTGTCGTATAACATGGCATTCTACACCAGTTATAATGACCACCATGAGTGTCGTTAAACCCACAAAAACCAAATTCAAACCTTTCATCTACTCCCAGAAAATGTAAGGGGATGTAATCATAGATCATACCGATCTATGGTCATCACATGTGCTTCGTATATGGAACTGACAAATTTCCACGCAGGAGTCTAATTAGGTGAAGGGACAACGGACAGAGAGGTCGGACGGTTAGGCGTTCGTACTTTAATGTCCCTGATGATTTTATAAAGATCGTGGGGATAATAATGATGATAATGAAGAGTATGTTGATGGAAAAGGTTTGATTTACTCCACAGTTGTTATATCCTTGGAGAGCTGTAAGAAAGATACCACTGGCAATGATCAATTTCTATTTCATCAGACAACAGACGTTGTCTCTGTGGATTTATTTGTTTATTTGTTTTGAGGCTTTCGGGATTCCAGATCGGATTGATGACACTAGGCATCCTGAGCTGAGTTTTGGGGTTGATCGCTTTGCTTATTGTAATGGTTTACCCATGTTTTCCCCTACCGGTAACTCGTAACCTGGAAATACTTTTTGCACTCGTCTCTGGTGAGTTCGTATTTAACTACTCCCGAAATAGTTTTATCGCTTCTTCTAAAGCACATCCACCGCGACAGATATGTTTTAATAATAAAATGTTCTTTCTTCTACTTTCTTTTTCCGCAACACCCCCCACTCCCACTACATTACGCACATTATTACAAATTACATTAGCAAAACGGCACCAGAAAATATTTAAATCGTACCACTTGTGTCATAAAATCTGTCTAGTATTGACATGCGCAATAACCTTTCTGTGTCGACTTTGCGCTCACCAACAAAAATTTCAACATGTACCTAGCTAATTTTCTCACTTTCTCCTTACAATTTGACAGACGCATGATCGTTTTGAAGACTCAGACTTGGCTAAAGAATTATTTCTTTTACTTTAAAAATTCAACACCTGTCCTCCTTCTCCCATTCTTCCATAGCGGTATTTTCTTCCTCTGCGATAAATACATCAGCCTGTTTTATCCGCGTTCAAAAATCAAGGTGAGGGGTGAGATTAATTCTTAATTTGCATTTTACGAAAACAAACCGACATTTTTCTCATATAAGCACTTGCTATTTTGAATTAAACTGTCCTCCAAATAGTTGATAAGACACTTATAAATGTTATGCAACTAATTGTGAAAGGTAAGGAAACCAATCTTTGGTAACTTCCATTAAAAATCTAATACACCATCACCCTCTTACGAGTTACGAGTCTAATCTTAAAATAAGTAACAGAAAAGAGTGAAAATAAGCCTTCTAAAATTCAACAAATAATTTATTTCCCAATATTACATGGTGAAATAAAAAAAACCCCCGAAATTACGGTATTGAGAATTAAATCCCAAATTAATCCTAGAAATAAAGGAACAAATCCTAATAATTTAAAGTCCTGAATAAAATTTAGTAGAAGTCCAAATTAAATGCAAAGCTGAAGGTGTTGATGTGTCTATCGTAACGTGTACAATGCTGATGTGTCAACAGTCGTTTGTTGAATCACAGTAACATAATTCCAGGTTTGAATTCACTATAAATTCTTGTGAATGTTTCCGTCCGATTTTATCAAAGCACTTTTGTATTTCCAGAGAAATTACACACTTGATATCAATAATTTGAAGTGTAATGAAATAACAAAAATTATATTTAAAAAAACCAAATTAATAAACTAAATATACATAACAATCCGAAAAGTCTACTTACAGTCTCCGTTATTCTGCCAAAAAAGCTCGAAAATGACCAATTCCTTGGTCGCCTGATATTTTCCTCTTAGTCTTATTTCTAAGTTTATCAATGTCATTGTCACTTAGTTGTATGGAATCAGCACCGCGTCTCAATTATCAGTCTTTATCCGTTCACCATCTGTCCATGCGTAGAGAATCGAACTTATCCTCTAAGAATTCGTACATGCTTTCCACAAGATCAAACATATGACCTAGGACATCAGTTACGTTACACTTTTATATTGGTTGTTAGAATGTAATATCATTAACAGGATCCTCATGAGCCTTACCTAGTTGCAATAGTCATGCTGTCTACGTCATCGGTATACCATATAGTCGTGCTATGTTGGGAGTCTGGTTCAGAAACGCGTCTTCTCCCTTCTACATATTCAAATATTTTGATGATTTTGAAACCAGTTTAATATGCGTAATCATTTGATGGCTTCTCTGCATCATTTTCATTCGGCTAGAAGCCTGTTGTCATGGGATTCTTGTAATAAAATTCCAGCTCGCAACGAATGATGGTGTCCGTGTTCAAGAAAGTGGCGATGGCTCATTTTATTGCAGGAAAGACACTTAAATTAAAATCAAATTCGGAATTTTTCCTCTTGCTATATCCTTTATAGCGATAAAAGACTGTCTGTCTATAAATTACTGTTTTGGAGTATAACTCTCAAACCGTTTAACTTTTTTCAGACTGACCTGGACCACATGACAAGGAACATGAGTACTGATCCCTTCGAATACATTGGATTTTCTGCATTCAGTGTTGCTTAATGTTTCTATGGAAATAAGTAGTGGCATACGTAGTATATAAAGTGTCACTCACATAACAAATGGTACCTGCATAAGCAGTATGAAAAGTAGGGGACCGGATTGACATGTCATCTCAAAAGAGTTAATCTACAGCCACTTGGTTTTCTTTTTTGCACTGTCATTACTTCAATTTATTTTTGTCATGGCATAGTCGCAACGGATATTACAATGTATTAATTATGCTATTTTGGATAGTAGTACTGTTTAATTTGTGGCGGCGGGGCTGGCGAGCATACAGAGAGAGAGAGAGAGAGAGAGAGAGAGAGAGAGAGAGAGAGAGAGAAGTGTTACCTCTGCTGACGACATTGGTGTAATGGACTGTGTAGATGTAGGTCACTTTCCCGTAGGTTTCTCCGAAATTTGATACATTCCTTGTCAAGTGTTTTAATGTCTTGTAACATGCTAACAGATTTCTATTCACATTCTTTCTTGTGTTCACTGTTCAAAATTCTTTTTTCTCCTCTTGTTGTTTTCTCTGTTTCTCGGTTCTTCTTCAGCTTGTTGAACAAATATATTGTTCTTTGTTTTGATGTTGCAAAAACAGTCACTAGCACTTCCTTTTTTCTTTCTGAAATCATTTTAGACTGGTGATGATGAAGAATGAGGTGTGTGATGTGATTTGGATTTTTAACGTAGCTTTAACAATTTTTCAGTCATATCGCTACGATGTCTGCAGTGTGACAGTTTTTAGTGAGCTCTAGCACTGGGGCATCATGCCGCAGACATGTAGCATGATGTCCCGCCCAGTCACATTATCCTGACACCAGGCCGACCAGTCCTAACACTAACCTCTTAATGCTGAGCGCCAAGCGAGGCAGCTGTTAGTACCATTTTTGCAAGACTTTGGTATGACTCGGCCGGGGATCGAATCCACCACCTCCCGCACCCGAGGCGGATGCTCTAACCACTAGGCCTACGGAGCGGTTGAAGAAGAATGAGGTGAAGGTGGTACTGGCAGCAAAAGTTATTACGAAGAAGATAAGAAAATGCACAATGTCAAAATGAAGTCATCCTCCTTTGGAAGGATACTCGCTGTACAAGCAGTAGTAGTCACGATATGACCCCTAGTAGAAAACGCAGCAACAGCATGCACACCCAAATACAAAGTCTTTATGGCAACCATGTTATTCTATGCTTGAAATTTTTACCAATAATACATGTTACAAACGCTCATTGTTGAAAGTAATGTCACGCGTCAAGGGTTGCAACTGCAACATTTAAAGTCATTATTCTCAGATAAATTGTACAACTGCAACAGTAAAAGTCTGGCTTTTTCACCAGTCTTTGCTACTGCAATAGTAAAATAATTTTTCCTCACTAAAATGTATGAGAAAGAAACAATTATTTTTATGC
>JAECUM010042553.1:0-19057 GCA_016617855.1 Megalonaias nervosa
CATAGAGTCTACAACCTTTATAGTGGGACCACCTTACAATTAAGTTCTCCCTTATTATAACAGTCATTGGGAACCAGAAAATATCCCCTTAAAAGCACACAATACAGTATTCCTTCAATACTGCAGTGTCAAAAGGATCCTCAGAGTATTCTACCTTATAGTGAAACCCCTTAAAATGATGTACACAAAAGAGTACTTATTATATCACCACCAATGGGAGTTGTACAATATACCTGTACCAAATTATGGTGAAACCTCATTATAATGAAGTCCAAAGTACAGAACTCATTATTGCACTAACAATAGGCACCAATGAGTATACTGCCTTAAAGTGAAACCACCTTAAACTAAAGTTCACAATACAGTTCTCCATTGCTATAATGCTATCACTGGGAGCCATAGAACACACTGCTTAGAGTGAAACCATGTTGTAATGAAGTACAATGTACATACCATTTTACTACTGAATTACAATGGATTCAAGAGCACTTACCAGCTGTATAAAATCAATGTTATAATGATGACCCTTAAAGTGAAGAAGGATTGTACTACTGTATACTACACCCATATACCACATGGCCACTCTGCCACCAAATTTGTTCTTGGTTTTACTTGACTTCCAAATTTTCAGTGCAGTTCAACTTTATGAGTACCAGGTACATGCTCTTTTCTGCACCTGGGGTGGGGGATGCCACATCCTTATTCTCTGTTTTTCTTAGTATTTTAAAATTTATTTTAAAGATCACCTGTCTGAAAGGACCACAAAATTTGAGTTATGGCTGATATAGTGGACACTGGAAAATACCTGTATAATAAAACCAACCTTTTACAGACCACATTATTTAACTTCTTAAAGAGGGTCTCTAATTTCAGGTATTACTATGCCAAGTCATAGAGAAGTTACTCGCTATATGGTACCTCAGTATAAGGCAGCCTGTTTATAAAGATGGTATGGTCAGGGATCCCATTTTATTTTTTAATAGTAATATGTATAAAATACCTCAATATAAAGTGACCTTATCTATTAAGGAAGTCCACTTTTGCAACTCCCATGAGAAGCATTATAATGAGGGAATACTTAACTCTGTGTGTGTGTGTGTGTGTGTGTGTGTGTGTGTGTGTGTGTGTGTGTGTGTGTGTGTGTGTGTGTGTGTGTGTGTGTGTGTGTGTGTGTGTGAGATTTGGGTTTTTAATGTAGCTTTAACAATTTTTCAGTCATATTGCTACAATGTATACAGTGTGGCAGTTTATAGTGATGTCTAGCACTGGGACATCATGCTGCAGACATGCAGCATGATGTCCCACCCAGTCACATTATCCTGACACCAGGCCAACCAGTCCTAACACTAACATCTTAATGCTGAGTGCCAAGCGAGGCAGCTGTTAGTACCATTTTTGCAAGTCTTTGGTGTGACTCGGCCGGGGATTGAACCCACAACCTCCCGCATCCGAGGTGGATGCTCTAACCACTAGGCCACTGGAGCAGTTGAATACTTAACTTTGAATTCCCTTATATTCAACATGGTACCTATTTTCATGAAGTTCAGGTTTTGGTACGAACAAACAAATTAATAGACTTGATGAGAAATGCACCATGACAACAATATGGTTCATTAAAGGCACATCCTAAATGCATTGTAAAACACAAAGTTTTGATGCGTACTCGCTTGAAGCAAATTAAGCAAAAGTTAATATAACACATATATTCGCTTATAAGTTGATTGCAACTGCACATTACACAAATCCAAATCTGCAATTGTATAATGCACTGGCAGATCTGGTTTTGTACAATTTGTTAGGAGTAATCAGTAAAACAAACAACATAGACCCGGATCTTTATTAATTTCCAATACTCAGAGCATAAATATCTTCAGAATTTGGTATCTTGGGCAATATCACACTGTCTTCATCAGTGACTAATGTTGATCATGTGACCTATAATGGTCATGTGATATGAGGAGACTGGTGTAGAGGGGCTTGAATTACTTCACATCTCGTATCTTGTGACCATTATAAGTCACATGATCAACATTAGTCGCTGATGAAGGCAGTGTAATATTGCCAAAAATTTCGAATTCTGAAGATATTTATGCTCTTGAGTATGGGAAATTACTAATGATCATGAATTATCCAGAGCAAGGAAGCACCCTTTTCAGTTGTAACATAGAACCTGATCTGCAGGTGTGTATGTGACAAAAGATCAGGGTCCATGTTGTTTGTACTTGGATTCAACATGTTGGCAAGTACCTGTTCCACATCAAAATATTTGTCACCAAATGAAATTTATGTTGCTGAGAGGTATAATTAGCTGTAATTACTGAAAATGTAATGGTGTCAATATGATTTGCAGTAAGTGCCATGATAAAATGTATATTTTCTTGCAGAAGCATGAAAATCAATATCCATGAAAAATACATGCATTTAACATTGCATACAGTATATCTGCATCTGAATATTAACTAAAATTATCTTTACTTGCATTTTAAGTTGACACCAACTGCAAACAACAAAGATCCAGATCTGCCGTAGCATAATGCACCTGCAGATCAGGGTCTATGTTGTTTGTTCTACTAATTACTCCTAACAAACTGCACAGACTCAGATCTCCTGGCATGTTATGCACCGGCAGATCTGGGTCTGTGCAGTTTGCAGTTATACTTGTCTTATAAACGAGTATATATGGTAATTTAAGAGCATAAAATACATAGTATTAAAAAGGATTCTGATTTTTGTTTCATTCTTTGCTAAATATAGTCCAAAAATCAAGACTTGCCAGAAATTTTCCAAATTGTTTTTAATATTATATATCAATTTGAAAATTAGTTTATGTTATTGTAATGCCAACTTCACTCCTGTATAGAAGACAGAGCTAGATTTAAAGAACAATGTACATGTCACAAATGCCGAAGAAGATTTGATTTTGGAAATAAAGAAACCTTTTGGGTTGACAGACCCATTTAGAGAGTTAAATCCCATACTATCCCATACTGAAAAAAATAAACTTTTGGTTCATCTGACCCCATTAGGGAGTTAAATCCCATACCATTTAGGTACACTGAGAAAGAAAGCTCCACTTAATATTGGGAAGTTACGAGATAATCTTGATTAAGCCTCTCTATGAATTGGATCATTAAAATGTGCTTCTCTACATATAAATTCAAATAACTTTAGGAGGTGACAAGGGTTCTGGAATTTTAATAATAGTCTGTTATTTGATATTTAATTTGTGAGAGAGATTAAGAAAGTAATTACATACAAGTTTAATATTTACAATGGCATCAGCATGATCTGGAAAATTCATTTTGTTTATCGAATTTAAAAATCAATTTCACTATCACTGACAGATTATTTTACATAAACTTTTGATGGAAATATGACATAAATGTAAATCCCTGGCCCCTTTTAAGAAAAAAAGGACAGCAATCTGCAAAAACAGTTAAAAGATTTTTTCATGAAAATGTTCCTGCTTTGAAAAGAGATTATATATAATTAAAAAAAAAACTCTGAATTACTTTGGGGTGGGGGGGAAAGCAGAATTTTAAAATATTTGAAAAGAAAAATTAAAAGGAGATATTGTAAGGACCAAACCAAAATGGGTTGAAGAAGGAGAGAAACCAAATATGTATTTCTGTTTGTAAGGACTAACCCAAAATGGCTTCAAGAATGAGATAAATCAACTAGGTTTGTGTCTTTGTAAGGGCTAATCAAAAAATGGGTTGAAGGAGAAAAACCAGCTAGGTATTTTTATTGTTAGAAAAGCAAACCTATGTAAACAAAACAATATGGACAATAACAAATGGACATGATGCCATTATAATATATCAGTCAGAAATAATGAAAGAAACAATGACATGGATTTGCTAAAAAGTTGAAATCATTATGGAACATGTATCATACTCCAAAACAGTTTGGAAAAAATTTATTAACAACAATAAGGACATTCCACTTAACTATATCGTGCTGACATTAAAATCTGTATATTTCTAATCCTGGGAAGAACCAGCCATGTGAAGCTACTGGCAATCTTTCTCACATACCGGTAACCACATTGGCTGAGCTCGAGACTCAAACCCACATGGATAGAGATGAGATGGCAGTGACTGGTAAAAGTGAGTGCCTTAGACCACTTGACCACCCAGGGCCAATATATGATAATGAAAGATATGCTGCTTATGTGCATGTGTTGTATAATACTGAAAAGTGTCCTGCTTGTATGCACATGTTCTATAATACTGAGAAGTATGCTGCTTGTATGCACATGTATAATACTGAAAAGTATGCTGCTTGTATACACATGTATAATACTGAAAGGTATGCTGCTTGTATACACATGCTGTATAATAATGAAAGGTATGCTGCTTGTATACACATGTATAATACTGAAAAGTATGCTGTTTGTATGCACATGTATAATACTGAAAGGTATGCTGCGTGTATGCACATGTTCTATAATACTGAAAAGTATGCTGCTTGTATGCACATGTATAATACTGAAAAGTATGCTGTTTGTATGCACATGTATGATACTGAAAAGTATGCTGCTTGTATGCATGTGTTTTATAATGCTGAAATGTATGTTGCTTGTATGCACATGTATAATACTGAAAGGTATGCTGCCTGTATGCACATGTATAATACTGAAAAGTATGCTGCTTGTATGCACATGTATAATACTGAAAAGTATGCTGCTTGTATGCATGTATAATACTGAAAAACTTATCAAAATGTGGAAACAGGGTTGTGAGGCTCAGAAAAAAAATATTTTTAAAGGTAGCATCCCAAAAAGTTTGGGAACCATTTGTAGAAACAAACTTTACTTACTTCCTTCTGGTGTGAAGAAGTCAATAATCTGACTCGGAGGTCCGGTGTAATGTGTGTTCATGACAGACACCTGTGCTCGTAGAGCCGTATATGCTGGCAAGTTTTCAATGGATGCACGAATATCTGGTTGACTGTGGCTCTCTTTGTCCATCACTATGTCCACCTCGAGCCATTTGTGTCTTCCCTCACTGGACTTCCAGTATCTCAACTGTAAATTTGAAATTGGATACTGCAGTACTATGTATCGTAAGGTGGATTAAAGTTGTGCATTGCTGGTTTGGTCACAATGTGATACCTGGGGTGGCAATAAAACACGTGCCATGATATACATCATGTAGTTATCAGACAATACAAGTTGCAATAGAAGAATGATGATACAGTATGTGTCACAATACAAACTCCTACCACTGTCCATTTGTCTTTCAGTGTAATGTCAATGTTGCTGTGTTGGCATATGTAAGCATGTGGCAAGGTTACTAGAATTATCTGAAAATATGACTGTTTTGCAGAACCTGCATATGGTTTTGTTATCAATAGGAACAAGTCAAATGTCCAGTCATGTGGCAATTCAACAATGCAGTGCTAGATGGATCAGGGCTTTAGAACATCGCTTACCACCATGCCAAGTGTTAACATAACACTCCAGACAAAAAAACATTTGGAAACAATGCTTTTTTTTTTCAGACCAGTAGTACGACCAATTATGCAACTGACATGTCTGGCAATGGGAAAAGTTTACACAGAAAGATAATTACAATGAAACAAGGACTTCTCTGAGAAAACAATGGATTCTCCTAAGTACAGTAATTCAGTTATTTTTTTTTTCTTGGATACAGTTAACCTATGTGTGAAAATTTGTAACAGAATCCAGACCTAAGGGAATATATTTCAGTATTTTTTAATTTATTTTCTTAAACTGTGATCTTTAGGACAAAGCTCAAAGCTACTGAGAAAGTTTCTGTATCATCCGTAAATTGATGAATGTTTTATACATCCATTGCATGTCGTTCCTGTCAATTGGGAAATTATTTCAAAGCAAAATGCTGATGTAAATATCTTGTCAAGATTACTGGCAACCTTCAGACTGTTACAAACCACTATTCAATTAAAAGATCCCAACACTTTGTGCATATCGAATCTTTTTCTGTCTTCTATTATTTTTATTTATTTCAAAGATGAGTTATGTTTGGGAGAAATGATAAAGATAAAACAAAATGTTATAAAAATGCATGCGAGTTGAAAAAAAATGATGAAACTTATTAAGTGGGGGGAGGCAGTGGGGTCTGTGTTAGGGCAAAATATAGAAAGTCAAACCCAGAGGTCTCTACTTCAAATCCGTATATCTACATATTCACACTCTATAATTAACATGCAGTTTCTAGGTTTTAATGCTTATTTCTATTATTATGCCATTTCAGACAAAAAAAAATCAATCAAAATATTGTTCAGAAAATTACATTTAGTGCAAAACCTTATGAATAAGTTTGAGCATCTTCTTGAAACTTTTTGCCTTCTTGTATCCTAGGTGACCATGTTAGGGTCTCACCTTGTATCCCTTGAAAGCACCCTTAATTAATTCCTTGTCAGTATTTACAGCCTCCCAGATGAAGTTGGCTTTGTGAGAATCCACTGGTTTTGTGGGGTCTAACCTGAAGTCCTTAGGGGCAACCAGGGGCTCTAAAAGAAAAACAAGAGGCTCTTAAAACAAGTATGTTCATGTGATACTAAATTACGAAATATTGTATGTCATAACCTGCTTTATCAAAGCAATGGTAGTTTATTATCAAATAACTACTAAAACAAAGTAAAGCTCTCTCAGTTATCTATGCTAGGTATTATCACACACATGTGACATAATATTACATGTACCACACATAAGTGTGACATAATAGTGTGGCATAATATTACCACACATAAGTGTGACATAACAGTGACATAATATTATCACACACAAGTGTAACATAGCAGTATGACATATTTGGATTATAATATGACAGTAATAGATGCAAATATTACAAGACATAAAGAGATACAATTGTGACTAGACAGCACCCACATGCCAAATATCAAATACTATTAACTTTGGGCTCATTGTTTACTAGGAACTGACCTGTCAAAATTTCACCCAAAAATTGAAATAAAACAAAAACAAACAATAATATGAGTCTAAAAAATTATTACTCACCTGCCTCCCCTGAATATCCCACATACTTAAAAGCTGGCTGGTATGACTCTCCAATGTCATTTTCTGCTTTCACTTTAAATTCATATAATCCAAAAGTGTCATTAACATCCACTTCCCACATGTTAGCATTAGGGTCCATCACCAAGTCCTTATTCCAGTATGTACTGCCCTTCTTTCTCCAACTAATTTCATATTTAAAACCTGGTCCATTATGTAGCAACTTTGGCATTGGCTGGAACAAACAAAGACAAGGAAATTAATATATTATTTTGAAAAATTTAATTCACTTGTTCCAACATTTAAGTCCATGTCATAATTAAATCAACAAATATTTAAAAACAATCATTAAACTGTCCTCTATTTGTTAGGTGTTCCTTGTACAAAGGAAAATTATGTAGGGATTTTCATGGATTCCAGAAGGTTTCCTTAACTGTGTCCTTTATAGGTAGGTGCCCTCTGTATGCCAATATTCTTTAAAGGTAGATGTAACTTATGGGTAGGTCCTCTTTCATTTGCTGATATTCTGCATACACTTACATTTTTATAGACAAATGTCTGTGTATACTATTACCTTTTATGTGTTGAAACTCTTTACGAGCATATATCATTTATATGTTGGTGTCCTTTATATATTAATGCCCTTTATAGTTAGATGTCCTCCATAGTTAGATGTCATCTATAGGTAGATGTCCTTTATATACTAATGCCTTTATGGGCAGAGGTGCTTTACACACCAATGCTTTAGATGATTTGGTTCATATGCATCTATTCTTAATATTGTAATGCACTTTAAATGTTAATGCCCTTTATAGACCGATATCTTGTATATACTTATGCCCTTTATATGATGTCCTTTATAAGCAGATGTCCTTTATATACAAATGCCCTACATACAATGTCCTTTATATTATCATGCTGATGCTCTTTATAGTTTGATATCCTTTATATGCTAATGCCCTTTAAAGGCAGATGTCCTGTATGCCTGGTGTCCATTATATGCAGATGCCCTTCATAGGCTGCTATCCTTCATATACAAATGCCCTTTATATGCTGATGTCCTTTATGGTTGATGTCCTTTATATGCAGATGTTCATAATAAACTAATGCCCTTTATATGCTGATATCCTCCATAGATATATATATATATATATATATATATATATATATATATATATATATATATATATATGTGTGTGTGTGTGTGTGTGTGTGTGTGTTTTATATAATATGTCCTTCACAGGTAGATGTTCTGTATATGCAGATATCCTTTATAACCTAATGTATTTCATATACCTACATACTTTATACAGATGTCCTTTATATGCAAGTGCCCTTTAGATGTAGATGTCCTTTGCGTGCACATGTCCATCTATACGAGGAAACAAATGTGTTATTGTCTTTAATAAAGTATTTATAGTACTCTAGAAATCTGTTCAGAAGGAGATTGAAAATGATCTGTACACCTGTATTTGGAAGTAAGCTGTTTCTGGGCATCACACATTTTTGCCTCATATTAAGATTTAAACTGAGTCAACTAGGCAAAGTTATTCATTTTTGTTTTTTGTTTGACAGCTTACTGTGTAAAAACAATGATTTGCAGTTAACTATCTCATAAAAGATTTAATTTTACACACAATGAACTAACTCACAAAGCTTTAACTTTAAATCCATTGAACTAACTCACAAAAAGCTTTAATTTTACATCAATTCAGTCCCTAACAGTATGCATTAATGGGAGTTTATTTCTTAATGAATACCTAAAACATACATTTATGTCACTAATATTATTATTTGTCAAGTCTATATATTAGGTAGTCATGGTAGTTAAGTTGGTAGAGCCCTGAACATGCAATCCAAAAGTTTCAGGTTTGATACCCAACCAGGCCAGCCTGGATTGACTGTCTCTGCATGTTTTTGGGAAAGAGTCATAGCTTCATCTGCATGATGTAGCCAATAATAAGCTAAAAGGACCATTACCCAACCCCCATGTTTTCAAAAGTCTATCAATTATTATTTTCAATTGCTTTTTTTCAAACATACAAGGCAAACAAATTATTTTCAGAAGATTTCACTGCATAATGGACATCAGTTTAGGAGAGGCCCAATTTACTTTCATCGACTGTTACTTACATGCAAGATTCAGGGGTCTTAGATCGGCAGATCCACCAGAAAAAGTCTTTAGCTAGAGGAAACAAGATCATCCATTCAAAACTGCACATGACCAGTGGCTCTAGAATTAATAACTGATTAATAATTGAAATATCCAATCATCCCGATAAGTGAAATGTTTACGTTAACTAGATTTGAAGTGTTTGGGTTGGGCAAGTAGTTGGTAAGGATCCAAGCAGAACACATATGCAAAGTTTTTAATTCATAACTTGGACATTTCAAATCTAATAGTCATAAAATGTTCAACATACACTCGTAAGTTGGCCCTGCTGCCTTTTTTAATCAATACTGTATAAGAAATGGTAATTTTAAATCAATACTATGGTCAATTGGTAAGGGGAGGATTATTTCTTTTCTGAGGGATCAGTTAGCAAATGAGCTACTTAACTCCTTCTTAGATTTTAAAATCGAGACCTCATAGGTAAAAAGCTGACCATGCGAAACAATATTGTTCCAATAAGTTCAGCCACTCCATCTACTGTTTGCAGAGGAAATGCCCAAGCAACCCCTGCAAACTGTGGGGACCAGACCCAGTGGAGGTCCAAACTTCTCACTAAGCAACTTTTCTTTTTATTGGGAGGGGGCCAGAATTAAGTTCTCTAGGAGGGAGGGGTGCAAACTTTCTTCTATGCCATTGGACACCGTATAACTTTAGATACCCTTATCTATTTTGAAAAATATTTAAACTTGAAAATTTTAGCCTGCCATGATTAACTTGATATATTTTGGAGAGATAAAACAAAAATTTAAAATAGCAGTTAAATATTCCTCCTTTCATAATATAATTTGATATGTATTTATAGATTTATTATTATTATTACTATTATTATTATTATTATTATTATAGACTGAAGTCATTAATTTCTGCATAAAATTTATATCTTCATAGAACAACACCATTAATTAATGCCCAGTGGGAAAATCATGTAATTTGACAAAAGCACCTCCCCCAAAAAATAAGCGCATCAAATGGTTTAAAACATTACTTGTAAAATTTAAACAGAATCTATACATGTACATGAAATTATAGCTGGATGAGAAAACTTAGCAAATGAAAAAAAGAAGACAATGCTACATGCAAAATTTGTGCACTAAAATATGGTCTTCTGGTTGGATGTCTAAACAGGTAATTCTTGAAAATGGCTGCAAATTAATGTCCTAAAAATAATAATATTAGCTTATTCAAAGCAGGTTTTCTGCTTTAGAATAACAACAACAACAAAAAACAATTAAACTTTGATATATGTGATCAAACAGCATAAACTAAAGTTGCCTTTATTTCCTTGGTGATTTGCATGAAAATTTTATTAAAGAATATCCATCAATTATTTAATAACATTTATACTGTAAGATTACATCCTGGGAATTCCTGTGTATCTCAATGCTAAACATGTTTTGCAATAACTCATAAAATTTCACATTATTATTATTCCCCACTTTGGCAACCCAAGCGGTACATCGCTATTATTCTCCAGGTTGAGCTCACTTTACAATATAAATATTTCTCCCTAACCCTCAGGGGATTTTCTTCTGCTATGTTTTAGATGGATTCTACCTTTCTCATGCTTTCATAATCATCACATCTCCTGCTTGTGGATTAGTCAAGTAAATGCACTGCTTCAGATTCAGAAATTAAATTTTCCCCCAGAGGCAACGGTAAAAATTTCCAATTGCAAAGAATTGTATTGGTCTTATCATGAGAGATTCTGATGTGTAAGTTAGAATGTGTTGATGTGTAAATTTCTCACTTTACTGGCAGACTGGAGTAATCCAAGTCTTGTGCAGTGCCCAAGGGGTAGGATTAATAAGCCATTTATTGCTTCTGTTCATGCAATACATACAAAGTTTTGCTTGTACTGATGTTGCTAATCATATAATTCCTTAAGAAATAACTGAAATGAGCCTTTGTAAACACTTCCATTTAATTTGGATGCCTGAGTCCTTTTTGCTAATTTATTTATAATTCTACCTCTAAATAAAGGATACCTGTCCAAAATGGACAGATTTTTTTGTGGTCCCTTGACTCTCCCCTGCAGACAAGTTTAACTGTAAAAGAGTATTTCCAATGATCAGAATTCTATGATTGTCATTTTATATAAAATAAGTTGAAAGCAAAATGTGGGGCTTTTGGTCCCTACCAGGTTGGAAAGTGGGTTTGTTTAGAAAAATAGAGCTTGCAAATACCCTTATTAATTTCTTGCTTATTCAAGAAAACTCAAATACATATCATAATAAGTTTTTGCAGTCAGGAGACTTTCTGTACCTGAATTTGAATTCCTCAATAATGACAATCTAGAATCTGTTTTGGACATTCAAGTCAGGATTGTTTCTCCATATAAGCTACACTGGAAATAAATGCAGCAGTGTTTTCCCGAAGATTTCATTTTCTCTTTATATTTTGTATCCATGATCATCAACTGCATGTTCTCACCTAAGTTTTGGGACACCCTAAATTATTTTCAAAAGTAATTTTCTTGTGACCTATAAATATTGGGACACAAAATTAAATAAATTTTTTCATGCACTGTAAGTCTTGGGACACCTTCAACATTTGTTTCCTACTAATTGATCAATGTATTTTCTTGATTGTAAAGACATAAAAAAAGTGAACATGGTTGTTAAGGGATATCATCATGAACCATTACATGGGAATGTTATAAATTGATATAATTTATTTAAAAGCCAATAAATATATTTAATTTCCATATCTTTCCTTATTATTTCTACCCAATTCAAAAGGCCATAATTTGATCGATGACAAGAGTTCAGCTGTAGCAGGTTGCTGTAAGCATTTACAACAGTAACCTATCCCTTTTGTCTTCAGTTTATTATTCTTCGTTTAAGCATTATTGGATTAGAATATTGTATCAATGCACCAGTAAGTACATTTTATTTTGCTTTAAAAATGTAAATACCTGGCTTGTTAAAACTGTGCTCCCAATTTGACAAGAACGAACAACAATTGCGTTTGGTGCAATGCTTGCATATAGTTACAGCATGTTTACATCATCGTGTCACGGCATGTACATTGTAGATTTTGACTTGCACTAAATGAAATACATCCCTTGGGTTTGAATTATAGGCACAATTGTGATATAATACCTCCAAAATACAATAAAAAAATTTCAGAAATAATGCTTTGAAAATAATTGTCATTCCTTAAACACTCAGATGTAGTTTGCTTTGATGTAAGCAACCATAAATAAGTATCTGTTTACTCGGCTATGGTAATCATGCTACTCAACTGAGCATGTGTTCATACTTTAATTGATTAACAATGATAATGATATCAATGGTTAGTTACGAATTTGTGGTTACGGTAAGCCTAAATACAAAACTAAAAAGTATCAATGATGATCAGTTAAGTGAATATACTGCATACTGGTTAAACGTATTGTACAGTTAAAGATGTGTATCATTTCATATGATTTACATCACGTTGTCGGATCACTTATATCTCTGAAAAATGGTAACTCATGAGCACGAGGATCAAAATAAATATAATAGCAATTGACATCTTTTTTAAATGTGATTTGGAAGAATGAGATCTGGTAAAATGATGAATAAAGCAAAAATCTGCATCTAGTACTTTTGGGAATAAACAAGGATATACAATTTGTATAAGTAACAGTTTGTACACTATATTTTAGTACCGGTCACCTTGTAAACTCTAGGCACCCCATGAATTATTGAAGTTTTTGTTTACTTTTATTTTATTTCATGCTGGAAAATCAGTAAATATGCACAAGCAAAATAATATGAATACAATCATAATAGTTTATAACTGTTTCTTGATGTAATAAATGAACAAGAGGTGGTCACTGCTGCATGCAGTATGGTGATCTTGCCAATTTTGTCTAGACATTTTTTTTTACATCTGTAAGTGCTGGGACACCAAAAATGCTATAATTTTTAAATGCACATAAATCTTGGGACACAAAAAGAAATAAATTATTTTTTCATGTCCCAAGACTTACATTCATTATGGTAATGCCCAAACTGATCAAAATTAGTAACGCAGCTCTGTCAGCCAATGAATTTGATCATCTTGTGCTTCTTTGGTATTGAGTGCACTCTATTCAGTAAACCAACTCGGGATGCATTCCATCCAGTCAATCTAAAGCTGATCACAATAATGTTTTATCTTTATTTAGGGGTCTTTCTTATGGGCACCATAAAGGCAACTTTCTTGCACCAAAGATAAAAAAAATTAGGGATAATGATGCAGACAAAAATGAACTCTGAACATGTCCTGCAAAAATATTTAATGAAAATGAAATAAAAGACAAGTTACTTTGTGACTTAATCCATGGGATTGAATATTTTGTACCACATTCCTTGTATACACCTTACGCAATGCATGCAAAAACTTAAGGTAAAAATTAAGATAATATGATTAAAAACAACAAAAACTGAATTAATTTTGAATAAATTTTGAGGAATTTCTGGTCCTGCAATGCTACAAACTGGCCTAAATTTATCACACAAAACTATACATTGTAAAACACACATCCCCATACTCCCTTATGTTCCACCACTCAATCTGTGCATCTGCAGGGGTTAAAGTTAGACCCAGGAACCAACACAGCTTGTATATTGGCATTTTTCTTTTCATTCCCAGGAAACATTATTAAAAAAAAAACAATGGGAAAAATTAAAACACTAGGAAAAATCAGTGTGATCTAATTCAAACATTCATTCAAGTCTGACCCATGATTTATAAACAAGAGGACCAAGAGGATCTGATACCGCCCATGTGGCTCACATGAAACAGTTGATCATTTCACAAAGCCAGCTTATGTTGTACTGTAACAGAATAACCTTATGTAAACTATCTCTTATTGTAACAACACAGCCTTATAACATCTCCTCATCCAAAATCTCGATGATATCTCTTGATGATACAGTACCAACCTTGTTGGAGAACTATAATCTGTAAAAAAGCAACAAGCTCAGCCAGTAAGATCCATGATCCCCGTATTAATATTAGTGAATCTTGATTTTTATAGACCCTGCCAAAGACCTTGGCGATATCAGCTTGCTTACTATCCAAGTTTGAGTTAAAGCTAAATCTGGTCTTCAGATGCTAAAGCAGATCTTGGCTCTTGAAAAAACACATCTGGGATCAAAATCTGATCATAGAGTCACTAGAGTAAGCTCAGCCAATCAGATGCAAGAACACATCATTAATATGCATGCATCTTGCCCATTACCAAAACTGTCAGAGATCATGATGCAAGCCCATGTTCTAAGTCTGATCAAACTCTGTTCAGAAATATGGCCTCCAGAGTGGAGACAAGCTCAGCTAATCATAAGCAAGAACGCCTCATTAGTAAGCATGTATTTCACTAATTATTAATCTCATTCAAGACCTTGATGAGATGAGCTTACATTCCAAGTTTGATCAACAGCAGACCTGAACTATGGTAATATGGCCTCCAGAGTGGTAACAAGCTTAGCCAATCAGATGCAAGATCACCTAATTAATATGTGGATCTTGCTCATGATCAAATTCATCTGAGATGATACATGCCCATTTTCCAAGTCTGATCAAACTTGGATCAGAAATATGACTTCCAGAGTGCAGTGGTAACAAGTATAGCCAATCAGGTGCAAGATTACCTCATTAATATGCACAGATCTTGCTCATTATCATTACCTCATTAATATGCACAGATCTTGCTCATTATCAAACCTGTCCAAGAACTTGATGACATAAGCTTATATTCCAAGTGTGATCAAAACTGGATCAGAAATATGGCCTTCAAAGCAGTGATAAGTACTAATAATTTTCTAAGTACAGCTGATGGATGAAGCCATAAGCTCACATGGCCTTATGGCCGGGTGTTCTAAAACCAATGAATAAAGTAAATAGCAGTTACTGCTTTGTTACTGAAACACCTTGATAAACTCAATAATTCTTAAAAACAGGGTTGATATGACCTACTTTTCCCATTGCTAAGACAAAATCAAAATGCAGGAAATATCTGAAGTATAAAATGTATCATACATGAGGTTGGGGTACAAAATGTATCATACATGAGGCTGGAGTACAAAATGTATCATACATGAAGCTGGAGTACAAAATGTATTATACACAAGGTTGTAGCAAAAAAATGTATCATACATGAGGCTGGAGTATAAAAATGTATCATAGATGAGGATGGAGTACAAAATGTATCATGCATGAGGTTGGAGTATATAATGTGTCGTAAGCAAGGGTGGATTACAAAATGTATCATACATGAGGTTGGAGATATATATGTTCATCTGGAATTTAACTTTTGATGAAGCCCTGAATAATGACACAGTCAATGACCTAACAAAATGTATCTCGGGTCAGAGTCATACCAATTACATCCTAACTGGATTCTGTGTGAATTAGTGGCTTAAATACACACAACTATTAATAAAATGCAACTTCAAATGTGACTAGCCTAACATGATATAAGATATAACACTAATATTCTTTAAAAGTTGAACAGCTTCATCGTGAGCACTGAGAGTTGCAAGGCAACTGATCTTACATATTTACAACATAAAATGTTTGGAAGGATCAACACAGTTTTGACACCCATGCAACAACCATGGAAACATGGTTATTTACAGTAATGCTCTCACTGGTATCTTAGTATGCAAGAGAAAATTACTAGTAACTTGTAATTTCTATAATATATAAAAACAGAATACATAAATACTTACTGTCCATGTTACAATCAATTTATTCTTTTTATGCGTTAATGACCGCACATCTTTCGGGTTACCTCCAGGATGATCTGGAGGAGTGGTGCAAGTTTTTTTCGTTGGTAAACTGGGATCACTATATCCAGCACTATTTTTTGCTAACATTCGAATGGAATACATTCCCCATGGGGACAAATGTATGTGTGTAGTCCTCACTGTTGGAGGAATTTCTTCATAATAATTATTCCACATTTTTGGATTATCGGATGTATTGAACTGTACTAAATAACTCGAAATTTCAGCACCCCCATTTTCCCCTGGTTGCCAGGAGAGTTCCGCTGTATTTCCCAAACAGGAAACCACTGTCACATACTTTGGAGGATCTGGTGGGACTGAAAAAGAAAATCATTCATCAGAAGATATTCTAGGCATGTGGACTCAAATTCACAGAATTTAAAAATTTAAACAATAGTAATTCAAATGGGACTGATGCTCTAAAAAGAACTTGCAAGAATTCAAGAAAAGTTTCTTTGCTCTTTCCAGTTTCTGAGTATTGAACATCCCTGATATTCTTGAGTGATACCTGAAGATTTTTTAAATTGGTTGTTGTTGTTGTAGGGCTTAACACCATTTTTCAGCACACGATAGGCTATACATGGCGGCCAGTATTAATGGTGGAGGAAGAAACCAGGAAATACCCGGAAAGAACCACCGACCCACGAGAAGCTACTGGCAAGCTTTCTCACATATCCACATTCGCTGAATCCGAGACTTGAACCCATGCAGACAGAGGTGAGATGGCAGTGATCCATAACGGAGAGCGCTTTAGACCACTCAGCCACTCGGGGCCCCTTTTTAAATTGGTACAAGTGGCATACATATTGGATGTCTGAATGGCACCGTTTTCACTTAGGACCAACTAGACATCCTAAGAGTTTTATAGTGAAAACCCATAATTTCCTTCAAGGAAAAAAAGTGATAGCAAGATTTTCAACATGGCAGCAATGGTAGCCATGACGGATTTGTAAGTGACACCATTTCAATTAGGACCAACTAGACCATGGGATGAATGTGTGTATTAAGTTTCATGGCAATCCTCCAGGTAGTTTGCAAAGAATAGCAATAACAAAAACTTGTGCTTCTAGATGGACGGATGGATGATGGACATCAGGCCATCCCAAAAACTCTTCTGGTCTATGACCAGTAGAACTAAAATATATGTGCTCAATAAGTCTGTATTGTAAAGACGATATTGGAAGGTTGTTGTTGTTGTTGTAGGATTTAATGCCAGTTTTCAGCACAAGATAGGCTAAACATGGCGGCCAGTATAAATGGTGGAGGAAGAACCCAGGAAAACCCCCGGAAAGAACCACCAACCCACAAGAAGCTACTGGAAAGCTTTCTCACATACCCACATTGGCTGAACCCAAGACTTGAACCCATGCAGACAGAGGTGAGATGGCAGTGATCCGTAACGGTGAGCGCTTTAGACATTGAGTTTTTATGTCAGTAATATATTATGTATGTGCTAAATCTGCACAAATGTAATGACACTAATGAATTATGATCCACGTCATTTGGCTTATACTAGTCATGACTTTACAGGTTGATCTGAGAACACTTATTTTTATCCATTTAGTTTTGCCAAATAATAAGTATTTATTGTTCTCCTGTAATTATCACCTAAATAAATTATAAACATAGCTTGGGAGTGCTACATTTTTGGTACATGGATCACATATTTAAAGAAATCCCAGTGACTAGTCATTATTGATGAATGCCTTGTTAATTTCAAACATACCTGTTAAAGAAGTCTATTGAGTTTTACTCTAGTGACAGTAGCAATTACCATAGCAATGGTGTGTGAGTGTGTGTGCACATGTGTGTGTTGGTGTGGTTTTGGGGCAGAATTTCTTGCTATGCCACTGGGTTTAATTATTAATAAATATCACCTAATCATCTAGTGAATGGCAACATGCATCAAAACAATTTGCACTATAATTTTTTAGAGTTAGCAAGCTCACCGCACATCAAAGTTCACAAAATGCCCATGTCTAGGATAGGACTTTCAAGTTAGTGAAACCCATACATGCAAAAATATTGTGATAAAATGTAAATGACAAGTTCAAACATAAATATTTGTCAAAACTTGCTTCAAATAGTAAATAACTGCATTATCATATCTTCATGAGAAAATGGAAGACTGATCTTGATACTGACAACAAACTCACAAAATCATATACTTAGTATATTTTCCAAAATAAGGGATTGATAGATGAAAGAAACTGTGGACAGTTATGCAAAGAGGAATGCTGCATGATAATATAATCACAAAACAAAGGTCTGATATATGCACTGAGGTGAGATCACAGAGTATAAAACTTGCAGGACATGAAACATTGTGAACTGAACATGACCTCCTTTTCTCGTTATTTTTGGGCCTAGTCCTTGGGCAAGTACCTTGCAAATTTCAGCTTGCCAAGACAAACTTGAGCTTTCCCCAGGCATGAGGCAAGTGAATTGTAAAGACCTGTATTACCTAATGCCAGAACATTTCAATCAAAAATCTTTTCCATTTCCAAATTAATGTCCATTTCAGAATTTTAAAAAAGTGAACTACTTTAGTAAGAGCATTACATGCTGGTATTTTCTTGTTTTTGGAATTGTCTTCGTTTAAGTATGCTAGATGCTAACTAATAAGATGGTATTTTTGATACCAATGTTTTAGCAACAAACAAAATAAACATCAACCAGATTGTTTACCATTTTAAAATTGCAACCCCCCCCCAAAAAAACATGCAGATATTGGTTTGTGCTACTGTAACAACATTTTATGATCTCACTGAGGTATTACACTGACAATAAATTGTCATTTTTGCAGTGTCATTATTCTAAGACTGGTTCCATACATACTTGTCAACTGGGACCAAGCTTTGAATTTATGAAGTGAATAAAAGCAAAATAACCTGTCTGACACACTGCAAAACTAACAGCCAACAACTAACGTAAACTTTGTAGAAACTGTCAAATGCAGTTTCAGTAGCACTAAAATCAGCATTAACACATTTTTATTTCACAAATAGAAAATGGTAACATATTGCATTAATATATGTTTTGTTTATAACTCAAATAAAACCATATAATTGAAATTATCACAGGAAAATGTCACCACACTTTGACACATTCTTGGCCACGTCA